>ONZH01026077.1:0-103622 GCA_900303285.1 Rhinella marina | reverse complement strand
TTAATATATGCAAATTAGCCTCCTGGAGCAACGATGGTATTGCTGTTATTCCTAGAGGCTCTGCTTTCATAGGGACAAATCTGTTGACAGATACCGTTAAGGTTGCTTGCTGTATCTCTTACAAGGGGTTTAAGGACACTCACCCATCCAGACATTTTTCTGAGTGAGGGTACCCACACATGGGATTATCGATCTCCCTGGATTTCCAAGTTTGTGTATCTTGGGAAGAATGTAAAATGTCCCTATTCTTGGAGTTTTCAGTTTGTATGGTATTGTAGGTAGACCAGTGACAATCTTTTTAAGTTCTTGAGAGTACTCTTGATTTCAGTTTGGGGTAGTAGCATGTGTCAGCCTATTTGCCTCTGTCGTAGTCAGATGTGTTCATTATGACTCTAGGGCCTCTTTTGTCTGCTGGTTTAATTATGATTAATACAGCCACCTACTTTATCAAAATAAATGTTCTGACTGACCCTAGGTAAACGAGTGTCCTATTTGACTCTGATAGGTGAATCAGATTTAGTAACAAGGGGCCGGGTTTAGCATACCTCCCAACCGTCCCGGATCCAGCGGGACAGTCCCGGATTGCAGTGGCAGTCCCGCTGTCCCGGTACGGGGGAGGTATGTCCCGGTCTCTGGCAGCTGTCTCTGCGTCCATAGGACGCAGAGACACTTGCCTGTGTTGCAGGAAGGAGCAGACAGCCAGAATCGGCTGCCTGCTTCTTCCATCCTCCCTCCTGTCCCCCCTGCAGCTCCCCGTACCTTTCATCTATGCATCGGGTCTCGGCGGGGGGGCGGGGCCGGCCGTCAGCATTGGCTCCGCCCCCTTCAGGCACGAGCAGAAGATCTTCCTGCTGGTGATGCTGGCCCTGCTGCTAGGAAAAAGGTAAGTATAATACTTTTAATTTTTTAACTTTCTGTGGACTGTGACATCAATGTTAATCCCTGGACTGTGACATCACTGTGTTTATTATGCCTGTACTGTGACATCACTGTGTTTATTAAATAAACACAGTGATGTCACAGTACAGGCATAATGGACTGTGACATCACTGTCTTTATTATCCCTGGACTGTGACATCAATGTTTATTATCCCTGGACTGTGACATCACTGTCTTTATTATCCCTGGACTGTGACATCACTGTGTTTATTATCCCTCTACGGTGACATCATTGTTTATTATCCCTGGACTGTGACATCACTGTGTTTATTATCCCTGTACTGTGACATCACTGTGTTATTATCCCTGTACGGTGACATCACTGTTTATTATCCCTGGACTGTGACATCACTGTGTTTATTATCCCTCTACGGTGACATCACTGTTTATTATCCCTGGACTGTGACATCACTGTGTTTATTATCCCTGTACTGCGACATCACTGTGTTTATTATCCCTGTACGGTGAAATCACTGTTTATTATCCCTGTACTGTGACATCACTGTGTTTATTATCCCTGTACGGTGACATCACTGTTTATTATCCCTGGACTGTGACATCACTGTCTTTATTATCCCTGTACGGTGACATCACTGTCTTTATTATCCCTGGACTGTGACATCACTGTCTTTATTATCCCTGTACGGTGACATCACTGTCTTTATTATCCCTGGACTGTGAAATCACTGTCTTTATTATCCCTGGACTGTGACATCACTGTGTTTATTATCCCTGTACAGTGACATCGCTGTGTTTATTATCTCTGTACTGTGAAATCGCTGTGTTTATTATCCCTGTACAGTGACATCTCTGTGTTTATTATCCCTGTACAGTGACATCATTGTGTTTATTATCCCTGTACAGTGACATCGCTGTGTTTATTATCCCTGTACAGTGACATCGCTGTGTTTATTATCCCTGTACGGTGACATCACTGTGTTTATTATCCCTGTACAGTGACATCGCTGTGTGTATTATCCCAGTGCAGGAAGAGGTAAGTGATACTGGTTGTATCTGGCTGGAGAAGGAAAAAAGGGGGGGACCCCACGCCATTTTTTTTTTAAATTATTTAATTATTTTTGTAAAAAAATGGCGTGGGGTCCCCCCTTTTTTCCTTCTCCAGCCAGATACAACCAGCAGCAGCAGCCTGGCACTACCAGGATGGGAAGGGACACGGTTATTGGCCCTTCCCAGCCTAATGGTACCAGCCTGCAGCCGCCCCAGAGCCAGACCCTCAATTTAGAAGGTCCGGTCCTGCGGGTACCCGGCTCTTCCCGGCACCCCTGGTGGCGGTGGGTGCCGAGGTAATAGATGTTGGGGTTAGTGCTGGCCTGCCATACCGGCAAGCACTAAGCCCAGTATTAGTAATCAGGGCCGTCAGTAGATAGCCGTGATTACTAAAACTGTAGTATTGTAAAAAAAAAATACACACACACCAGTATAAAACATTTTATTGAAATAAACACTCCCCCAGACCCCTGTTTGACCATTTTATTAAAAAAAAAAAAAGCTGGTCCGACGTAGTCCACCGAATCCGACGTAGTCCTCTGCATTCACGACCCTGAAAAATAGAAAACAAACACACAAACACAGACCACTTACCTC
Source organism: Rhinella marina (assembly GCA_900303285.1). Classification (NCBI taxonomy): domain Eukaryota; kingdom Metazoa; phylum Chordata; class Amphibia; order Anura; family Bufonidae; genus Rhinella; species Rhinella marina. The sequence goes on along the minus strand of ONZH01026077.1, from coordinate 101,078 downwards.
TTCCTGCACTGGGATAATACACACAGCGATGTCACTGTACAGACATAATAAACACAGCGATGTCACTGTACAGACATAATAAACACAGCGATATCACTGTACAGGGATAATAAACACAGCGATGTCACTGTACAGGGATAACAAACACAGTGATGTCACAGTACAGGGATAATAAACACTGCGATGTCACAGTACAGGGATAATAAACACAGTGATGTCACAGTACAGAGATAATACACACAGCGATGTCACTGTACAGGGATAATAAACACAGTGATGTCACTGTACAGAGATAATAAACAGTGATGTCAAAGTCCAGGGATAATACACACAGTGATGTCACTGTACAGAGATAATAAACACAGTGATGTCACTGTACAGAGATAATAAACACAGTGATGTCACTGTACAGAGATAATACACACAGTGATGTCACCGTACAGAGATAATACACACAGTGATGTCACAGTACACGGATAATAAACACAGTGATGTCACAGTACAGGGATAATACATACAGTGATGTCACAGTACAGGGATAATAAACACAGCAAAGTCACCGTAAAGGGATAATAAACACAATGATGTCACAGTACACCTGTGCAAACAAGGCCTGGGGGGGCGCAGATAAGGCTATCATCATGATTTAGAAAAATCATTCCCCGATGAAATGTTGCAGTTCTCAAAATTAATTCAAACTAATGAAACTCCACCAGCACTGGAATGCCTTAAAATAATCAGAAATAACAAATTGCCTGTACTGTGACATCACTGTGTGTAGTATCCCTGTATGCGCGCGCCGCACAATATGTCCCTCTTTCTCTCTTTGCAAAGTTGGGAGGTATGGTTTAGTAACAATGTCACTTCATGGCTTTAGCTATATAAATATTCCTCTTTAATGACATATGATCACACTGATAAATTTCAATTCTGTGTTCATTACAGAATTAAGTTAAAATTAGAGACAATAAAACTACAGATACAGAACATTTGTTTATTGGTTTCTCTGTAGCTTCCCTTGATGACTAGTAGACAGTGAACAGCACTTCTGTTAACATACCTACCAACTTTCCATATACCACTCCTACTTTCTTCTAGGTCATGTCCACAGCATGTGCTCAAGAAGTTTGACTTAAAGGGGTTGTCTGAGTTATTTTTTTGTTCTTTATATGTTTCTAACTTGTCAGGTATAACAACTTTCCCATATACTTTGTGTTTCTAAAGCTGCTGGTTTCTCAGAGTTGACTGAGGGTCACATGACCTGTGATGTCACCTTATCTCCCTGGTCTGTGATGTTTCGTTCACAAGCCTCAGAGTTCAGATAAGAGCCTGTACACGAGACTCACTGGCCACGCCCCCTTTCTTTGCCGGGCTCCTGCTACCTGCTCTCTCCCTGGTTTCCTTCAGATAAAAGATTAACCCCTTCAGCCAGAACACACTGAGGGCTCAAGGCTTTACAACAAACAGTAGCTGCAGCAGTGAGGAGACAAATGCTGGGCAAGGAGCTATAGAAGAATTGTATTGTACAAGAACAGGTGGGGAGAATATCCTGTGTGTATCAGCAGTGTCATTGTACAGCTGGGACTTGTAGTCCTATACATACAACATGCTGCTGAGTATTCTAACAGACAGACATGTCACTCAGCAGTTGTATTCACTGCCTTTGCAGAGAAGGGGGGAGGGGCAGAGATTGTTATTACTGCAGGTAAACAAAGGCCAGAAGAGAACCAGGGAAATGAGGAAATATAGATTTTTTTTGCCTAAAACTTGCTGAACTTAGTTATATATTGCTGCCCATCAGATTTACAGTGCTATATTTTTTTTTTCATAACTTGGACAACCCCTTTAATTTGAGCCAGAATTCTGGTGCATTTTCAATAGTAAATCTGCTGTTATATGTGTGAACCAAATCAACCAATGTTGGCTTCCTTCTGTTTTCAGTAATTGTGACAAAAAGTAATACAAAATAAAAATGTACTGAAAATCAACTAGTGAAAATCATTGCTTTTGAATTGTGGTTCAACTGAATAATTAAAAAAACAAACTGATGAAACTGGCTTGGGCAAAAATGATGGTGCCCCTAGAAAAGATTGAACATAATTTGACCATAGGGATATGTTAAACTAAGATATATCCTGTAATTGGCATCACAGGTGTCTTCAGACTTAGAATCAGTCAGTCTGCATAAAAAGGTGAAAAGTAGTTACTCTGCTGTTTGGTAGCATGGTGTGTACCACTCTGACATAAATGTTAAAGGTAAAGGTTATAAGATGTGACAAAACAGGAGCTTTTTGGCAATCACATCAGCTCTTTGTTCATAGACACAAAAATGAAGCATACAAAGAAAAGACCATGTTCCCACTGTGAAACATGGAGGGGGCTCAGTTGTTTTGGGGCTGCTTTGCTTCATCTGGTACAGGGTTTCTTGAATCTGTGCAGGGTACAATGAAATCTCAAGACTATTAAGGCATTCTGGAGTGAAATGTGCTGCCCAGTGTAAGAAAGCTTGGTCTCGATTGCAGGTGATGGGTCCTCCAACAGAATAATGACCCAAAACACACAGCTAAAAACATCCAAGAATGGCTAAGAGCCAAGCACTGGAAGAATATTAAGTGGCCTCCTATGAGCCCTGATCTAAAGCCTATTGAACATCTGTGGAAGGAGCTGAAACATGGAGTCTGGAGAATGCACCCTTCAAACCTGAAACAGCTGGAGCAGTTTGCTCACAAGGAATGGGCCAAAATACTTGTGGAACGGGGCAGAAGTCTCATTGAGAGTTACAGATTATTAATTACTTTGTCAGTTTCAAGCTATTTCAGTAACCATTGTGGGTTTTTCTTTCTTTAAAGGAAGGGTACCAACAATTTTGTCCACGTGTAAGACTGACATCAGGAGCAATAATGTTGTAGTGGATCCATGGCTACAAATTAAGGTTAACTGACCCTATTAACTTGAAATTGGGTCTGTCAGGGTTTCATCCAACAAAACCCGCACGATGGAAGCTCCTAGCAGACATGTGAAGATCGCCTTGAATCAATATTACCTAGACAAAACCATTTAAATTTATTTGAGCTCACCCATACAGGGTAGACTTGATTTTGTGTTTCGGATCTTTGTCTTCAGAACAAATTACTCATCAACAATTTCCAGTACAGTAGCAAATTAAAGGGCATTTGCAAACTTTTGAGCAAGCTCTGTTTTGCATAAATAATTGCATTTTTTTTTACCTATTTTTACCTATCAAGCTCATCACTTTTGGAATAAGAGGTTATAGGGTATAGTGGAAAAGACATGGCCTGGCAAATTTACTATCATTTTCACCACAGACTACCTGATGTCTGATGCATGAAGGGTCAGAAATGTGCCTAAATTATTAAGAGGTCGGTGCCTTTTAATAAACTAAACTACAGTGCAGAACTAGATCAAGATTGCCATATCATATGCCAGTATTCATTTAAAGGGGTTCTTCTGGAATTAAGAAAATTAAAATACATAAATATTACTTTATTATAAATTTCTTCCCAAATAACTTTCATTAGTTATAATGGCTCTTTTTGTCTAGGGAGCAATGATTAGGAGAAACAAAATGGCCGCCATCCTATTAGTACACACAAAACCTGTCCTAATCACACAGCAGGACAAGTTACTTCCCAACACTGAGCTAAAGAGCTGCCTCATCCTTCTCTCTGCTCTGCTTGTCAGAGATTATGATTATGATGATGAGGAGACATGAAGTACAGAGCAGACGGACAGGACAGACTGTGGTAATGGAGACTGCATACAAGTGCTGCTACTCATCAGCCACTTCTGCTCATGAACTCCATTCCTACAGAGATTTAGCTAAAGTTCTTATCAGATATATTCAGGCTGATAATCCCTGACAAGTAGGAGAGGAGGATGAGGCAGCTCTTTACCTCAGTGTTGTGAAGTAACTTGTCCTCCTGTGTGATTAGGACAGGTTTTGTGTGTACTAATAGGACGGCGGTCATTTTGTTTCCCCTGATGATTGCTCCCCAGACAAAACGAGCCATTATAACTAATGAAAGGTATTTGGGAATATATTTATCATAAAGTAATATTTAAATATTTTCATTTTCTTAATTCTCGGAGAACCCCTTTAAGGAACATGCAATCAGTTTCAAAATGAGTTTGCTTGTTTGTCAGGTGATCTGTGGCACATAATCTGGAACAAGCATTCGTATGAACATTTCTTCAGTAACTCATTTAAAAGGGTCCTTACTGTGAAATACTGTATTTGCTTTATACAGGCATAATTGGTTGTTTTGCACATAGCCTACGTATAGCGATGCCCCCACAGTGCCCCCACAGTAGTTATTCCCCTTAGTGCTCCCATGAAGTAGTTATGCCCTCTTACTGCCCCCACATAATTTTATGTCCACACAGTGCCCCCCCCCCCCCCCCCCACCCAATTAACGCCCCTACAGTGTCCCCACATAGAGAATTGCGAATTACTGGCTTATTTTCAATAGTAATTGTGCCTCATTTTGCATCATTTAAAACATTTGGTGAAAATCATAGCAAGACAGACTCCTGAAGATTTATTAAGACTGGTTTGTATATGCTAGTCTTAATCCAAAGTAAGATAGAGCAAAATTCAAACACCAAAAACACCTAGATTTATATCATAATTTATGCCCATTTCTGGAGTAAGTTATGGTACAGAGAAGCACAAAATGGCAAAAAGTAATACATTACAGTAATACAGCAAAATGACAGTCCCACTGCAGATTATAAACATTTGTCAAAACCATATCCCCCATTTCATTAAGTTTGTGGACTTCAGTAATCTGCTAAAATAGAGCATCATACACCCCCAAGAACATCTGTGGCTTTCTATACATAGTAAGATAAAGCTAGTCACCCCCTTTGTACACTGTAATCACTATGTGCTGCCATAGCACAAGCAGTGGAGAATATTGTGTATTTTTCTGGGTATATTTTTTTTCCTTTCTGTTTAGACCCAGTAATAGTAATATGCTATCACTAACGTATCTGATATATTAAATGCATGAAATTCCCCTTTAAATAAGCACTTACTGAAATACTTCTGAGAATTGTATGACTAGCTTTAAATCAGTTTGCATCGACATCTTTAAAATAATCATTTATGAAGGTAGCTGCAATTTTTGTAATAGTTTTTTTTTTTTATTTTATTTTATTTTATTGCTCCTATTTTCTGTTCTAGACTGTGGTCACCTGACCATGTCCTGCAGCTCTTTCTTATTTCCTGTGATGTTATGTCCATGGTCGTGTCAAAGCAGCAACAGGAGCAGTGATAGGGGAGCATCTATGTGACTATCTGGGTGGGAGGAGCTATAAACTAGGTGGGCGTTTTTAGGGGGGGTGCTGGAGCTGTGGCAGAGAAGGGAGAAGTGCATCATGGGTTTGGTTGCTCTTCAGCAACAGGAAGAGCTACATACAAGATAGAAACAAACCAGAGTGATTAGTTAACATTATGAAAACAGGTCAGGAGCAGGACCAGATTAACAATGGTGCAACAACCCTGCACTCAATTTTGTCTGCGTCCACTGGATCTTAATCCTGTAATTTATACCTCACGCCTCACATATCAGTACACGGCTATATATACTATATATCTGTATATATATGGTATAATAGATGCAGTGTGTACAGATATATAGTATATACAACAGTGTACTGATATGTGAGGTATGGGCTGTAATACATGCAGTGTGTACAGATATATAGTATACACAGCAGTGTACTGATATGTCCGGTATGAGGTATAATAGATGCACTATGTACAGATATATGGTATATATTGCAGTGTACTGATATATGAGTTACGAGGTGTAAGTTACCTTATGTAACCTTGGTTCCAATGTGCCTCTGATGCTATACTTTGATGTGATAATATCCATCCAGATCTGCGTTGTCGAGGCCCCTGTCACAGATTCTGTTAAAAAGACCAGACAAAAAAGTCCTGCATACAAGATATTTTTGTCCAGTAAAGAAGCAGTATCCTAAGCAGACCCAATTAAAGTCAATAGAGTCTGTTTACTAGTTTTAGTTATGTGCTGAATCTGGCACTTCTGTTACTTTAGTTGTTCTGCTCCTATAACAGAACAGAGCAACGGAATGTGATAACGCTCTTGTGAACCCCGGCTTAACCATAAAACCTGCTGTGCACTGTACATCTTTTCCCTTCTCTTAGTGAATGCACGACCATATATAGGCCTATAATGAGGTAGGTAGGGAGTCTTTGCAACTAGGTATATTTGTAGAAGTTATTATATCTATAGAACAAACTTTCCAGCTCCCCCGGAATATCCAAAATGCTCCAAAAAAAGGGAAACCTCCCGAACACCCAGAGGAGGCCAACTTGTTAACATTGGCAAGAATGCTACAGTACAATGCACATTGCACTGAAAATTCCTCCTGGTTTACTCCAAAGCAGTGTAAATGTGTTAGGGGCCCCCAATGAATGGAGTGCTCCATTCTCCTGGAACCCTTAATCTGGCCCTGGTCAGGAGAGTCCAAGCATGGGGAAGATGTACAAGGGGTAAGCAACTATATAAGCAGATCTGCATAGTAATTCTGGCAAACCCCTTTAAGTGCATTTATAATTACACCATGTGCCCCACTCGGTCATTTCAGAGGTATTTAATTTACTGGTAAAGGAAATTTATACACAGGACGGGTGTTCTAAAGCTTGGGTATGGAAGGATCCTTCAGCTATCATTGTACTATACTGTTTCATTATAAATAATCACATCAGACGTGCCCTGAAAACATATGGACATAGCGTTTACCCGTTTATTGTCAGGTACATAAAAAAAGGTCATGTAAACACTCAGGAGCCGAAAAGAGATCGTGTACTCAATGTTCTCTGATCTAGACAACATAAACGTTGGTTGTCTCCTCTTAGAAAGCATTGTGCAATTTAGAAGGTGCATTTTAGTGCAGCATCAAAAGGAGACAGGGAAGCATCCTGCTGACAGCAAGCGACGTCTTCTGTCCTCTGGAAATGATGCAATCAATTCCATACATTTGCACATCAGCTACTTCTGCAGAGTGACACAAACCAGGGTTGTTGCTAAGCAGCGATTCCTCAGGGTATAGGTAGGAATTTCAATTTGTTCCATGCACTTCACCTTTCAACCTCTTTACACTCATCCCTCCACTCCCTTACATCTAGAGTATGTTGTCAGGAGAGCTTTTGTGCATGAAGTGACCTTTGATTTGCAAAGGTTAGGGAATGCTTGCTCATTGCAAGGTTCTCATTGTATAGATGTTACCATCTCGAGGTCCTGTAACTGAGAACACTGGCATCCACTAATCAGGGGGTTTGAACCTCTTATTGAGTCTTAAGATCAAGGGCAACTTAAAACAATGGTCATTAATCTTACTGACTGGTGAAGGATAATCAACCACTTAGTACTCCTGGTACTGGAGACATTACAAGGCTCAATGGCAGAATATGTCACTTGCATTGGCTACAGCATGTCGACCTTTGTTTAGAAAAAGCTCATAATATTTGTAATACAGGGTCTAATTTTTTTATTTTAAATATTGTATGTTACATACTGTCCACACAATAGTGTCTTATACTGTACAGATAGATATATGCTATATGTCACTATATGTGGGACACATAAATACTACATGTACTATACTCATAAATACCACCATATACTGTAAACAAAAATACCATTATATACTGTACATATATATATAGCTACTATATTATACACATAAATGTCACTATATGCTGGACATATAAATACATGTACTATACACATAAATACCACCATACACTGTAAACAAAAATACCGTTATATACTACATTATACACATAAATAATGTCACTAATATTCTGGACATATAAATACTACATGTACTATATACCACCATATACTGTAAAGAAAAATACCATTATATACTGTACATATATATAGCTACTATATTATACACATAAATATTGTCACTATATGCTGGACATGTAAATACTACATGTACTATATACATAAATACCACCATACACTGTAAACAAAAATACCATTATATACTGTACATATAAGTGGGATGTCCCTCAAAACGTTGCCTAACAGACTATTGCTCCCTGTCTTGAATGAACTTGCCCGGAGAAAGAGAAATCAACTGAGTGCATGGGTGAATGCATGAAGAAGTCGGCACACTAAAACGAACCCGCAGCGAGCCTGTGCTAGCAAAATGGACTAAGGTTTTTATAACCCTGTTTTTGAAATGTGTTTTGCCTTTTTTTCATCAAATAAAGGACATTCATTTAATATATTCCTGGTTATACATAACATATATGGATTAAATGGATAGTGGAAGTCTAAATAATCAGGATAAAGATTAGCCAGTAATGATCTGCTATTAAGAGACTGTGCATATTTATAGGTATTATATTATACACATTAATACTGTCACTAATATGCTGGACATATAAATACTTCATGTACTATGTACCCTCATATACTGCACGCAAAAAAAAACTAGTATATGCTGTACATATATGTAGCTATATTAAGCACAAAAATAATTTTACATACGGCACATATAAAATATATATATATATATATTTCTTTATAAATATAGATTATTATTATTATTAGTAGTATTTGAAAAAGGGTAGCTCCTTCATACATCCTATATCCAAACAAACTTTTGCAATTAATCATTTCCTATCATGTGGGTCGACGTTCTTGATATATGTCTAGTGGTGTCCTTGTCCTCTCCTATATGTAGGAGAGACAACATTGGACTTCAAGACACGTATCAACCATCATCGGTACACAATTAGAAAAAAAAGGATGGACTTACCGGTCCCCAAACATTTTACTGATATGGGACATAAAGAAAATGATTTAAAATGTATGTTGATCGACCACATCCCGATCTCACGTAGAGGAGGGAATCGAGGTCTACAATTAAAACAAAGAGAATTGGAGTGGATTATAAAATTGAACACATTGAGACCGCAAGGACTGAATGTGGATTTTAGACCGTGGGTCTTCCAGGGTAGGACATAGATCCTGTCACCCTTCCGATGGGATTTTGTTATGGTGTTATTTGACCAATTGTATTGTCTATATTGAATACTTTCTTTTTTTTGCAGATTGATCTCTACAAGGAATTTCCTTGATGACCTGAGCATTTTCCCAGCATGCCCGCTTCTGGCAATTTTTTTAATTTTTTTGTCTTTTTTTAATAAAAAAATTATTTTACTCATTTTTTGGATAGACACTTATGTGGGACTGAATTGCATGGTGACATTTTGCTTTATAGCTGACATACGGCACTTGTTTTTATGCATCAGGTATATTTGCAATTGGCCCCAAAATTATACCAACAGTGAGGTGGAATTATGTTATACTTATATCTAAAGTAATCGAGCGGTGGTATCTAACAATATCACTGCTCTTACTCTGAGAATCAACTTACAATTTTCAGGACAAAGGGATGATTTCAAATATATTTGGTGTCTGGACCCCAGATACCGATGTTGAAATTGCCCTGTTCATATGCTTACTCTGTTGTCTAGGATAATAGAGTGCATATGGGACATCCTGGGTTCTTAGTATTTACAGATGTATATTTAGTTTTTCCTACTCGAGCTGTAGGGTATTTAAGGGGCTAATTTACCTGATTTGCATTATGTAATGCCATATAAGGTTTAATACGCACAATATGTTGTGCATTTATATGATTCGCCATGATATTCTAGTCCCATGAGTGATCTTTACATAGATAGCACGCATAGCACCTTCAATTCATTGCCTCCATTATCAGATCGATCATGTGGAGCGCATCGGAGATGCTGTATGCGCTCCACATGGATCACATGATCGGGAAGTAGATGACGTATCTATCACATGAGTGTTCCATCTAAGAATACTTGCGCTCCATCTATGAACGTGATGACGTTTGTCACACAGCGCACGCATGCGCAATGGGAATTAGTTTACATAACGCCAAGATGCCGGGCTCTGCCAGGGAAACATGCCGGTTGGTTAATCATAGTTATGAGTTTTATATGTTTTTAATTCATATGCACTTATGTCACACCTGAAGGGGGAGGGATTATGTGTTTGTTTGATCAATTAATGAATTTATTACACTGTATTATTTTTTATTTATTTATACACATTGAGCAATTTTTGAATTGATGAATATGAATGAATCAGCACTTTGAAATGATATAATTATGTGGAGACATGAAATTTTTTGCACTATTTTTATTAATGATGTATAATTAGCAATTATTGTAATACATGCATATATACTCAGTGAGCACCATAACTTGTATGTCACTGCTTGAGAAAAGTCCCAGCAAGAGGACTGAAACGTCGCGTTCTGGTGAATAAACAACACTGCTTTTGATTATACTTGGGAAGTGCCGTGGAATTATTTTTTATCTATTCAATTTGGAAGTTGGATCACCTCCACAGCCGCTGGCACTCCACTTTTACTTCATCTACTGCGGTGCCGCTTTTTTCCTTCATCTATATATATATATTTCTTTATAAATATAGATTATTATTATTATTATTAAAGAGCTTTTCTGGTTTCAGGCTATTGATGGCCTATTCTAAGGATAGGCCATCAATATCAGATTGGTTGATGTTTGATTATCAGCACCCCCACTGATCAGCTGTTTGGGGGTCTTGGATGCCAAGAGATGGTTTCATGACATTGTGGTGAATTTTTCAACATTCATTTTATTGCTGACTTGGACCGACATATCAATAAGTGAGTAACATGGGGGATTAAATAACTTTACAAACCGTATCTTAGCCAGTTTAGGTTTCACACAGGGCCAGCCGGGTTGGGATTCAAACCAAGTCAATATGCACTTCAGCCAGCACTGCTGAGGAGGAATGAGGAGGAAGCCTCAGCAGAATTCAGAAAGCAGGCAGGAGGGCAGGGGTCAAATCCCTGCGTCTGAGAGGGCAGAGGCCCGAGGCTATGGAAGATTGGGGCTGGGACACCGCTGTATGCTTACTGTGGTTCAGATAATTTACTCCACTGAAATGAGTTGATGTGACTGCTGCCTGGTACACTTAGAAATCACTGCAGCGTATTACTGTGTACCAGGCAGCTGCCACATGAGTGTCCTCTGACTATTCAGCCTGTGGCCCCCTCACCACACAATCCTAACCACGCCTGGAGAACCACCCACCCCAGGATAGCTACACCCCTGGTAAGTGTGCACACACAACAGAGTGAAAGCCGCAATAATTATAACCGTTCATTCATCTGAGCTAGCTTGCTGCCTTGCAATCTTTTACTAAAACTACATCCTTACTTCAAGGTCTAAGAAAGGCTCCAGATTGAGCCAAAACATTGCATAGAGACATGAGGAACTGGTTACAAGGATATCAGTATGCTGTTGACTTTTCTATTCAACAAAAATCAAAATGGCGCATGCTGTGTGATAAATTTGACACAACTCACTAGACGTGTCAGAAACTATTCTCCTAGTTTCACACTTCCGTTCGTAGTTCTGGCAGCGTGCAACGGTTTTTATCCAACCAAATCCCATAGTCAATGGAGCCGGTGGCCATTTTGATAACATCCAGCAATGCCCGAACTACAAACAGAAGTGTGAAGGAAACCTTACTTATGCCACCTCTTGGTTGGTATGCTTGGTATCACAGCTTACTCCCCATCACTTGAATGGAGCTGCGTCTAGGCCACTTGACTAATGAACGTGATGTCACTGGCCTTGGCTAAGCTGCAAAAAGGCCGCAGCACTCCTATGAGCACCTCAACCTTCAGAAACAGCTGACCGGTGCGGTTCCTGGGTGTCGGACCCTCACCGGTCAGATACTGATGACCTATCCATAAAAAGGTCAGAAATTCCCAGGTATATTTTACAACTCCTCTTAGTTACTATCCTTTTTTACTATACACTTTACAAAACTGTTGAAGGAGGTGTAAAAAGTGTTTCAAACACATACATTAAATATAATAAATTAAAAGTCGATTAAAGCATACCTACATTATCCAGTGACTTTTCAGGATCAGCTGTGATGTGTGTTAATGAATAGAAGCACTATTTCTACTAATTATGACTTGTAACTAGAGATGAGCGAGCACTAAAATGCTCGGGTGCTCGTTATTCGAGTCGAAATTTTTCGGATGCTCGTTTCGAATAACGAACCCCATTGAAGTCAATGGGAGACTCGAGCATTTTTTGCAGGGGACCAAAGCTCTGCACAGGGAAGGTTGCGTGAAAACGTGGAAACCTCAGAAAATGATGGAAACACCACGGAAATGGACAGGAAACAGCAGGGGCAGCATACATGGATGCCTCTGAGGCTGCCTAATCGTACCAAACGATACACCAATACGCCAAATTCTGGGCAACAGCCTTGGGGTGACCCTCAAGACAATTGTGCTGACCCAGACCAAGACCCTATCACATGTTAGTAAAGCACCCAACTAGGTGCAACGAAGGTCCATCACCACCTGCGGGTGACACCACTGCCCATGCTGGCACTGCTGTCCTATCCCCCGCCCTGCGACGCAGGCATAAGCTTCTCCCTTCCCGTACCCACCCAGTAGTCCACAGCGTACACAAAGTTCTGCCAGCACAGTGCCCAGCTCTCCCCATCCCAGACGGGCAAACACGCACCCCACACCCACTCTGTCCACAGCAGACACAAAGACCTCCAAGCGCAGTGCCCAGCTTTCCTAATTCCAGATGGGCTAAGACGCACACTGCACCCACCCATTAGTCTCCACACGTGGGTGGGTGCAGAGCCTTTTAGTGCCCCTCAAGACAATGTTTGTGTGCCAGGGCCAGGTAGTAACCCTCCTTTAAGTTGTGGGGGAGAGGCCTCCGGTGACCCTCAAGACAATTTTGGCCGACAGTGTAGTGGCGAGCCTCCAAAAAATCGTGGGTGAGAGCCTGGAGGTGACCCTCAGAAACAAATGGTTTAAAAAAGCATGGTGGTGCACCCCTGAATGACAGTCTGTGACTGAGATTGCAGGTGAACCCGCTAAAATTGTAGTCTAGCACACCTTGGTGGTGAACCCCTAAATTACAAAGTTTGACTGAGATTGCAGTTTACAGCATGGGGGGTGACTTGTTAAGACTGAGATTGCAGTTCATAGCTTGGCAGTGAACCCCAGAGTGGCTTGGTTAGACTAACATAGCAGCTGAACCACCCAAAAATTTAGCCTGACACAGCATGGCGGTGACTACAGTCCAGTGAACAATTCTGTGGTGTGCGGTACAGTAGTCGCAGTCTAGAAAATATGTTTTTTCTATCACTTATATATACTATAGTCCAGTGAAAAATTGTGTGGTGTGCGGTACACTAGCCGCAGTCTAGAGAATATGTTTTTGGCCTCAGATAGTAATTCTACAGTCTACTGAAAACGGTTTTGGCCTCAGATATTAATTCTACAGTTTAGTAAATACACAAAATGTTGAACCCCAGGGCTAAGGGTCAAGGACGAGGACGTTGGCGTCCAAGTGATGTAGTGGGCAGAGGCCGTGGTCCTGGGCAGGGTGACACAGTACCTGCTAATGAGGGAGCAGTGGAACGCCGCAGAGGTTCGCTCCCTAGCTTCATCTCGCAACTTACAGGGTCACGTGGTACAGCACTATTGAAACCACAACAGTGCGAACAGGTGATGACGTGGATAGCGGATAATGTGTCCAGTAATTTATCCACCACCCAGTCTTCCATGCAGTCCACCCAGGCTAGCCAAGGGAGTAGACCTCTGGCTCCTCCAGCTCAACCTCCTTCCCCCCAGCCTGGCCCCCCATGGAAAATATGGATTCAGATCCGGCATACTCCCAGGAACTCTTTTCAGGACCCTTCCCAGAGTCACAAACCACTGCTCAGCAGCAATCTGAGCAGTTGCTCTGTCCAGAGCCCAAAATTTCAAACTTTTGCAGTCTGTGGGTGATGAGAGTGTGGACTTGTGCAAGTAGTGTGTCAAGAGGTGTCGGATGATGATGAGACACGGTTGTCAGACAGTGACCTTGTTGTCAGGGCAGTAAGTCCGAGAGGGGAGCAGAGTGAGGAATCGTAGGAAGAGCTGGTGGATGATGAGGTGACTGACCCGAGCTGGGTTGGTAAGCCTAGTCAAGACAGTGCTTCTGAGGGGGAGGCAAGTGCAGCACCAGAACAGGTTGGAGGAGGCAGTGGGGTGGCCAGAGAGAGAAGCAGGGCCAGAGCAAGTAGATCAGCAACTGTTTCATGGAGTGAAGCTCCCGTGCCGAGGCCTAGATGTTCGCAAGTCTGGAGGTTCTTTAAAGAAAGTGAGGATGACCGACGGACTGTGGTGTGCAACCTGTGCCACACCAGGATCAGCAGGGGAGCCACCACTACCAGCCTAACCACTACCAGCATGCGCAGGCATATGAGTGCTAAATGCACGACTCAATGGAACCAAGGCCGTTTACCTCCTGCGGGTCATACCACTGCTCCTTCCCCTTTGTCACATGCTGGCTCTGCGAGTCAACCCCCCACCCAGGACCCCGGCACGAGCACCTCCCGCCCTACAACCACCCCTTCAACTCCACGATCCTCCACACCCTACACCAATGTGTCCCAGCGCAGCGTTCAGCTGTCTTTGCATCAGACATTGGAGCGCAAGCACAGGTACAATTCCACCCACCCACATGCACAAGCCCTAAACGTCCACATTTTTAAACTGCTGAGCCTGGAGATGCTGCGCCATAGACTGGTAGAGACTGAGGCTTTCCGCAACCTGATGGCGGTGGCTGTCCCTCGGTACTTGATCCCAAGCCGCCACTATTTTTCCCGATGTGCCGTCCCAGCCCTACACCAGCAAGTGTCAGAGAACATCATCCATGCCCTGACCAACGCGGTTACTGAGAAGGTCCACCTAACCACGGACACGTGGACAAGTGCTGGCGGGCAGGGACACTATATCTCCCTGACGGCACATTGGGTTAACTTGGTGGAGGCTGGGACCGAGTCTGACCCTGGGGCCACTCATGTACTGCCCACACAGAGGATTGCGGGGCCTACCTCAGTCACGGTTTCTCAGATTTATTATGCCTCTTCCTCCAACCCCTCCTCCTCCTCCTACTCTCAATTACAATCCGTGAGCACGGCGCCTTTAGTCGGTAGCTCTAGGCGCAGCACAGCAGCACTGCCGTGGGAAAGCGCCAACAGGCAGTGCTGAAACTGCTGAGCTCAGGTGACAAGAGGCACACCGCCCAAGAGCTGTTACAGGGCATCACGGCGCAGACCGATCTTTGGCTGGCGCCGCTGAACCAGGCATGGTTGTGTGTGACAACGGGCGTAACCTGGTGGCGGCTCTGCAACTCGGCAGACTCATACATGTGCCATTATACACCAATACTATTTCCCAAAGTAACAACAACCCATATAAACACTGCATATAAAACCTGCCTGGCCCACGTGTTCAATCTTGTGGTTCAGTGGTTCCTTAAGACCTACCCCAATTTGTCTGATTTGCTCACCAAGGTGCAACACATCTGTGCGCATTTCCGCAAGTCAACCACAGATGCTGCCACTCTCAGGGAAGTGCAACGGCGCTTACAACTGACAGCTCACCGACTGTTGTGCGACGTGCCCACACGATGGAATTCCACATTACACATGTTAGCCAGGGTTTACCAGGAGCGCAGAGCGATTGTAGACTGCCAGATGACAACTTCCACGAGAACTGGTAGTCAGGTTAGTCAGCTTCCTCAAGTCTACAATGAGGAGTGGACGTGGATGTCTGATATCTGTCAGGTGTTAAGCAACTTTGAGGAGTCAACACAGATGGTCAGCGGCGATGCCGCCATTATCAATGTCACCATCCCGCTGCTTTGTCTGCTGAAAAAGTCACTGCTCAGCATGAAGTCAGAGGCTTTGCGCTTGTCACAGGAGATGGGGGAAGAAGATATGTTGAGAGAAAAAAATGTATTCCCTAGACTGATGCTACTGTACAGCACACTACATAATTGTTCACTGGACTGTGGTATATATAAATGAGAGAAAAAACGTAGTCTTTAGACTGCGACTATTTTACCGCAAACCACTCTATTTTTCACTGGACTGTAGTATATATAACTGAGAGAAAAAAACGTATTCCCTAGACTGATGCTACTGTACAGCACACTACATAATTGTTCACTGGACTGTGGTATATATAAATGAGAGAAAAAACGTAGTCTTTAGACTGCGACTATTTTACCGCAAACCACTCAATTTTTCATTGGACTGTAGTATATATAACTGAGAGAAAAAACATATTTTCTAGACTGACGCTACTGTACAGCACACGACAGAATTGTTCACTGCACTGTAGTGTATATATAACTGAGAGAAAAAACGTAGTCTTTAAATGGCGGCTATTGTACCGCAAACCACTCAATTTTTCACTGGACTGTAGTATATATAACTGAGAGAAAAAACGTATTTTCTAGACTCCGGCTAGTGTACCGCACACGACAGAATTGTTCACTGCACTGTAGTATATATAACTGAGAGAAAAAACGTAGTCTTTAAATGGCGGCTATTGTACCGCAAACCACTCTATTTTTCACTGGACTGTAGTATATATAACTGAGAGAAAAAAACTTATTCCCTAGACTGATACTACTGTACAGCACACTACATAATTGTTCACTGGACTGTGGTATATATAAATGAGAGAAAAAACGTATTCCCTAGACTGCACTACAGATCCCAGCAAGCCAAGGTACAGCAGCAGCAGCAAAAATGAGTACTGAGAGGACTTTGGGCAATTTCTTTGGGGTCTGTGTGGACCACGTGCTGTCCCCTATCTGCCACCAGTCGCTGTGCACATTGTGCAGCCAAGATGGCGGTAGCTGCACTACAAGTCCCAGCCAGCAGCCAGGAGGAGACCAAAAAAAAAAGGTGCTTGTAGCCCTTAGAAGGGCTGTTGGCTTCTTTGTGGGTGATTCCTGCCTAACCAACATCTAAATTGAGGCCCTAGCACTCTCCCTGACAGACAGCAGCTCTATCCCTAATCTCATGCAGACGGCGTCTGAGGCGAGCAGCGCGGGACCAGATTCTTATATTCCCAGGTCATCTGATCTGGCCAGCCAATCCCTGCTATCAACTTGTAGGGGTCCCACGTGATGCTAGGAGGTACCAAAGACTCTCCTGCATGTTGATTGGCTGAGAAAAAGGCGCCTAACATGCAGGAAGAGGAATATGCCATTTCCTCGAGTATCGCAATATGCTCGTCCGAGTATCGAGCATGTACGAATACCCTAATGCTCGAATGAGCACCAAGCTCAGACGAGCATGTTCGCTCATCTCTACTTGTAACCTACATTTATCACCAGTTTTCCCATCTACAGGCTATATTTCTAATCTTTCCTGAGCTAGTTGGCAGAGACATAAATGCCATTTTATGGCAAAATTTTAGAGAATACAATACAATGTAAATAGATGGGGTTTTAAAAAACTGCATTAACAGATAACGTAAAAAAAAAACATTGTGGTTCTGCAGTGGAACAATGGCCAGGGTAGCCCAACAGTTGCTTCCCTCTGAACCCACAATATGCTACTCTTTACTCACATTGCACAGGGCTTTAGCAGTGTGTATGTAAGTTTTATCCTGAGTCATATGAAACAGGAAGCTGCACACTAAGCATTTTCACAGAGGAAGTATACAGTATTTCTTTTGGCAATGGTAATGTATATATACTTCCTATTATCCCGCACTATTTTGGTGACTTCTAGTTTTAGGTAAAATATACCTAGAACAAACATAAAGATATGTTCATTAACAGTGTCTGCCAGCTCAGTGATTCTGCTCAACAGCCGCACCCAGAGTGAGGTTTCTAAAGCTGTTCCAAGCTTGGAAGAAGGCCCAGATATCAATCTTGTACCACATAATATCTTATCTGGATTTTGATTAAAAAAATCACATCCATTTAGGCTAGGTTATCACATTCAAGATTTTTTTATGCAGTTTTTGGACCCAAACCAGGGCTGGATTCAAAAAAGAGATGAGGTAATATATGTCCCTTTATTCTTACTCCCCTCTTTATGATCCACACCTGGTTTTGGCTTTAAAAACTACATTCAGAAAACCTGAATGTGGAAACCTAGCGTACAACTACTGCTGGCCAAAGTGACCGGGGTCACATTTATTAAAGGGGTTCTCTGGGAATTAAGAAAATGAAAATACTTGAATATTACTTTATTATAAATATATTCCCAAATACCTTTAATTAGTTATAATGGTTTGTTTTGTCTGGGGAACAATCATTAGGAGAAAGAAAATGGCTGCTGTCCTATTAGTACACACAAAACCTGTCCTAATCACACAGGAGAACAAATTACTTCACAACACTGAGATAAAGAGCTGCCTCATCCTCCTCTCTGCTCTGATTGTTAGGAATGATGATCCTGAATACAGATGATAAGATCTTCAGCTGAATTTCTGTAAGAAAGGAGTTCATGAGCAGCAGCTCTTGTATACAGTCTCCATTACCACAGCCCCACATCACCACACTCTGTCCTGTCCATCCTTTCTGTACTTCATGTCTCCTCATGAGCTCCATTCCCACAGAGATTCAGCTAAATATCATATTAAACTGTATTCAGGATCATAATCCCTGACAAGCAGAGCAGAGAGGAGGATGAGGCAGCTCTTTATCTCAGTGTTGTGAACTAACTAGTCATCTTGTGTGATTAGGACAGGTTTTGTGTGTACTAATAGGACGAAGGCCATTTTGTTTCTCCTAATGTTTGCTCCCTAGACAAAACAAGCCATTATAACTAATGAAATGTATTTGGGAATATATTTATAATAAAGTAATATTTGCGTATTTTCATACCCCTTTAAGATTGGCTTTTCAAGCTGGCCTTAGTTTCCCCTTGTGCTGCTGCAGTAGAAGGCAGGCACCTCCTTATTAATTAAGCACATCTATGGCAGTATATATATGCCTGCGGAAAAAACTACATTTTTCTATTACATTTACGAATGGTGTAAAATTTATAAATTTGCTAGGGATGAAGTTCGAGGATGGCCCCAACACCCAGACCCTCCCCACTCTGCCCCCATCACTAAATATTGTCCCATGGCTGTTAACAGAAGGACTTACTACTTTTTTGGACTAAAAATATCCAAACCCCTTAAGTAAATGAGCCCCACAAGCTGTAGAGTTGTTTGAAATGTTAATTCTAGCATATATATGAGTGGAGCATACAAGCATTTTCTTGATCCGATGCTCACCCTTGTCACGCTGCAATTGCGAAGTGCAAGGATGTGTTTTTATTGTGCCAGTGATGTACCGGGCTTTTCATCACTATGGAAAGCCGAAAGTTCCGCCCAGCACTGAGCCCGGTGACGTCATCGGCACAGATGGGTGAAGTGGGTACTGTGCAAAGTAGCCTCCGGCAACACTAGATACCACCCATCTGTGCCGGTGACGTCACCAGGCTCAATGTTGGGTTGAAGTCTCGGCTTTCCATGGTGATGAGAAGCTTGGTACGTCACTGACAAAATGAAAATACATCCTTGTGCCGCCGCATTGCAGCGTGACAAGGTAACGCTCATATGCTCCACTCATATGTAGGCTAGAAATAAAGAGCGGCTCATTACCAAGATCTGCCCTGAACCTGTAAAATCCCTTTAATAGTATGGAGTTGCTAAAGTTTAGGGTGCAGACACATGTAGTGAGTCAGCTGCAGATTGTCCACAGTGGAAAATCCTCTTTGCAGCACCAAATTGTGCAGATTTTGCTGAGGATTTCCTACAGATTTCAAACTCTTCATTGCAAAGGATGATATCTACTGCAGATAGTCTGCAATGTAGTCGATTCAAAATTGAGTAGTTGAGTAGTTGATCCAAAGGTCTAGGAGAAAAATCCCATCTGGAGCTCCCTGTGGAGCTAAGCATGTAGCACTAGGGTCTATTTCTTACATTCAAAACCTATTAGGCTTTATTGATGATATGTGGGATGGGCTCTGAGAATAATTTCCTCTGGTGGACTCAAGGAACCCCAGTCTGACACTGCCCACTGATGACATTTGCAAATTCTGGTGCAGATTCTCTCCTCAGTGTGTGGATGAGATTTGTGGAAATCTCATAAGCCTTTCTGCTACTTTCTGCTAACACTCTGGATTTTCCACATGCAAATCTCCTGCAGAAAATCCATTGTATTTACACTACGTGTAACCGTACCCTGAGTGTCCAAAGAAAATGAAGGACATTTGCCATTTTCATTTTTGACTCTTCATGTCTAGAGGTGAATGCAGCTTTCATTTGCTGTAAAATGTTTGAAAAAGTCACACGCTGAAATGCCAGCCTTACTGTAACAGTAAATCCCTGTTCACATTATGTTACGGGTCTACATTCGGTGTATATATCCTAACATATGCAATAAATGTGAAGCCTTGACATATGCTATACATAGGGCATATAGTGACATATAGGATCCATAGTTAAAAACTCATACTGTGCTTTATACTTTTTTTTGTAGTTCTACAGAAAAGCACAACAGGCTATGCTCTACTATGCACTGAGGAAAAGGTACATTTTATGGATACCAAAAGGATTCATCAGGTTTATAGGGTCTATGAACTTGTTCAACATACGTGCCAGGAGGTAGACTGGACATGCACGCTCAGCCTAAATTACTATGGTTTTCTAACAAGCTGCATTACTTCTTGATGTGAATATTTATACCTTGAGTGTGTGTTCAATATAATGGTGGAGGGGGGAATCTATGAGTAGTTCCTGTGTAGGTCAAGATGTTAATTTATTTTCCACTAAGGGCCTGTAATTAGGGGGCTAGCGAGTAATATTCATCCTAAGCATTTTGGCTAAATTAGTTATCCAAGTGTTTGGTTTTCACAGTATAATTATTAGTCATGGAGGTCGGGAAGCACGCATGCTATATTAGTCCTGTTGACCACTATCAGGTCTAATAGTGTACTTAGGAGGATATTTTTATTATACGGTAATTTTGGGCCAACAGATCTTCTTTAGTGGAAGGTTTAGAAATAATATTATGACAGTGCTTTCATTATAAGGATCATGTTTTTAGAAGGCAAGTTTGTGAACATGGCCAAGTTCCTGTTTCATACACACCCAGACCTATTTTTAATGCAGCTTCTACTTTTTTGGCACATTATATTGAGCACTTGGAGAAATGACAATGGGAGTGTAAACAGGGTGAATTTAAGAGTCGGAAATAGTTTATATTCGTGTCACAGCTGCAATGATAACATTGTTGTGTATTTCTTTTACTATCCTTCTAGCTGTTCAGTAGATCAGTCTTTTTAAGGCTCCTTAATGGAGTTTTCTTTTAGGTTTGGGGAGTCCTACCATTGGGAACCTCCACTGATCATAAGAATGGGTACTCTGTACCCATTAGAGACCCCAAATTGAACAGAGGGGCAGGACAGGCATGAGAAATGCTGCTCCATTCATCTCTATGGGGGTTCTGTAAATAGCAGAGCGCTGTACTCACCTGTCTCTGAAAATCTTATAGAGATGTATGGAGAGGCAGTGCACATGCTCAACCTATTGCTCTGTTCATTTCAGGGGCTCCAAAGGGATACGCGCAGGGCCATAACTACCATAGCGGCAGACCATGCGACTGCTATGGGTCCCAGGGCAAGAGGAGGCCCAGTCTTAGTTGAGATCATCTCCTCTTTTACTGGGGGTGAAAACTTGGTCAGGACTCTACCCTCTAAAGGAACAACTTTTAGCAAATGAGGCAGTGGAAAAATGGCCCAAGGGTCATTAAAAAGGGTTTAGGCTGAAACCGTTCTGTCCTGTGTGGGGAGCCTGGTTTGATCCTTGCTATGCTTCCCTGGCTAGAAACACAAAGGAAAAAAATATATTTTGGCATGAAAAATGATAAAAAGCAGAGTGGACCCAGCATGCATGTGGAACCTGCACTCCCTGAATTTTATGGTGGCCAGTATGGCACATAACAGGTAGCATTTAGTGTTAGGTTCCTGTCTTACAGAGATCACCTTGACGTTTGGCAGACGGGCCCAAATAATTATGTACAAAACATATTTGCCCAGAATCTCACATTTACTAAATAAGTGTAGCATTAGCACCATCATATTTTCTATAATTATGACATTTTTGTAGTTTATTTGGTTTGCAGAGTGCTGCTGCATTGTATTTTTTTCCTTTGTGTTTCTAGCCATGGCAGTGTGCACCTGCGCACTGGGATGTGCTGACTGACCCCCTTTTTCTTTGCAGTTTGTATTGGAGGTGTGGCTACTCCATTTAGCCGTGCACTCCTGACCAGTCTGTCTGCCCCATAGGCTGATTTTAATTAGTGTAAGTATAAAGCTGTAGTCTGCTCTTCCTGCACTCACTGGAAGCCTTTTGGCACCAGGAGAGGTATAGAGTGGACTCTTATTGCATTCATTGGTAGCCATCTGGCACCAGGTGAGCTATAGAGTGGGCTCAGCATGCATGTTAGTACCTGCATTCACTAGATTTGATGGAGGCCATTTTGGCACCAAAAAATGATAAAAAGCAAAGTGGACCCAGCATGCATGTGGAACCTGCACTTCCTGAATTTTATGGTGGCCAGAATGGCACATAACAGGTAGTATTTAGTGTTAGGTTCCTGTCTTACACAGATCGCCTTGACGTTTGGCAGACGGGCCCAAATAATTTTGTACAAAATATATTTGCCAAGAATCTCATATTTACTAAATAAGCGTATCATTAGCACCAGAATACTTTCTATTACTATGGCATTTTTGTACTTTTTTTGGTTTACAGAGTGCTGTTGCATTGTATTTTTTTCCCTACAGTTACAGTACAGTTATCAAAGCTGAGTATAAGGACCGAGTAAGGGCGCCCGCTGGGGTGTTGGGTGCTATTAGTGGATCTATGTAATGTGTTGTTTGTACTGTTTATTCATCAGTGGTATTGTAATACTGTTCACTGTTATATGTAATGATAGTGTATACTACTGTTACAAAATCCCTTTGAATCCATAGAAAAAAAAAGCCGTTTTAAGTCGTCTGGGAGCAGAAGCTATATAAGCTGACATAAAATACGAGTTTGCAAGTGTTCACGTGTTTGTTCGCAAATGAGTGTCTTAAGTGTGTGACTTAAGATAAGTCACTTTAGATTTAGGGACTTTAGGAGGGGACTACACTTTCATTTTTTTATTGCATTGTATTATTGTATTTTTTCTTTTTCTCTTTTTTTCATGTAATCCCCATTAGCAAGTATGTGTTCCATTATTAACAATGCAGTCCAGTGCACATCTTGTGAAATGTATGCAGTCCTGGAACAGCCCTTTGATTGCGCATATTTTTGTTCAAAATGTGAGCAAATTGCATTTTTTGAATCTCAAATCCTGTATCTAAATGAGCCAATTCCAACACCAAGATACCTTGGCAGTTTGCTGCTCACTGGGCATACACTCTCTTGGGTAGACGCAGAGGAGAGTCGTAATATGCAGGATCAGGAAAGTGAGGTAGGTAGCTGGATAACATTTAGAAAGCAGGGTAGAAAGAAGAGTGCAAGGGAGGCTAGCCCTGATCTGAAACACCCCAACAAGTTTGCAAGTTTGGCAGTTGAGGAGGATGTAAGTCCAGTGAGAGCACTGCTGCAGCCGGACACTTCATCTGCCAGTCAGGGGAATGTCAGCTCCAGTAAGCAGGAGATCAGGAGAGCAGGGCAGGCCAGACAGGTGATGGTAGAGGGAGACTCAATTATTGGGGGTACAGATAGGGTAATCTTTCACAGAGACCGGTGTCTTCCTGGCACTCGAGTTCAACATGTCGCAGACTGGGTTAGCAGACTACTGTGAGGAGCTGTCAAAGACCCAGCAGTCATTGTCCTTATTGGAACCAATGACAAAGTTACAGGTAGGTGGAGTGTCCTTTAATAATTTCAAAGACCTTAAAGGTAGTATTTTGGAAAATACTACCTATACCACGAGCCACACCAGAAAGGCAGTGGGAGATTAACAAGTGGCTCAAGACCTGGTGTGAGAAGTAGGGGTTTGGGTTCCTGAAGAACTGGGCCAACTTCTCTGTTGGCTACAAGCTTTACCATAGGCATAGGCTGTACCTCAATGGGGAAGTTTCAGCTGTTTTAGGGGAGAAGATGGCTAGAAGGTTTGGAATGTTTAACCTCTTTATGACCAGGACATTTTCAATTTTTTCATTTTAATTTTTTTCTCCTAGCCTTCCATAAGCAATAACTTGTTATTTTTTTTTTTACGATTCAAGTGTTTTTATTAAGTTTTTTTAAGAAAATTTTTCCAACATGTATATGAACATAACTTGTTATTTTTTAATTCACATAAGAATATGAAGGCTTGTTTTTTGTGGGACAAGATGCACTTTCTAATATTACAATTTATGGTTGTATAAAATGTGGTGGAAAGTGGGAAAAAAATTCCAAATGGGAGGAATTCTTTAAAAAAAGACAATTCCACCACAGCGTTATGTTTTTTTTTTACACCATTCCTTTATTCTCCAGGTCAGTATGATTACAGTGATACCACATATGTATAGTTATTCTTGTGTTTTAATACTGTTTCACCATATTCTGACCCCTATGACTTTTTTGTAGTTATGTGTACGGAGCTGTGTGGGGGCTCATTTTTTTGCCGGGTGTCTTTGAAAAAACATTTTGTGGTGTCTGACTTTTTGATCACTTTTTATTTAATTTTTTGGTAGGTGAAGCAATCAAAAAATGTCAAATCGTCCATTTTGACTTTCCGTTTCACCATTTGCCATATAGGAAAAATATTTTTATAATTTAATCATATTGACCTTTTTGGCACACGTGATGTGTATTTTTCTCATTGTGTACATATTTTCATTTACATTTTGGGGAAAGGGGGTGATTAGAATTTTCATATATTTTTTGTAACGTAATGTGAATTCAAAAGATTTGAGAATGAATAAGCTTACATAGGCTAAGTGAATAAATATATTTACTAAGTGATTAAATATACGATAACACAAATAAATCACATACTGAATAATAAAAAGTAAATAATCACTAGACTAAATATGCAACATACAATATGAGAGAAGGTGTGTCACATGCATGCCTCTGAGGTCATATCAGCAGAATGGGGGATATTACAAGGTACATCATTACACAGAACGGTAATAATAAAACGGAACAGAATTAAAGGGACAGAACCAATCAGTACTTAAAATATACACTTACAATACATTTGTTATTTTTTAAAACTTTTTTTTCCATTTATAATTCCATAGGGAACTATAACAAGCAAACATTAGATTGCTTCTCTCAAAGACTATAATGCATTAGCATTGGAGTCTATGAGACTTTTACTATGTTCCTATGAAGCCCTGCCACAGGCAGTGGCTCCATAGAAACTAATATGCGGCAGCCATCTGTCACACAGAAGGATTGGGGCTGCTGCATACACGCTCTGACAACCCTGATCCCTGTCAGGGGGAGCTGGAGCTTCCGGGTTTTAGGGCTTCCAGATGCTGTGGTCATGACTGAAGGGTTAAAAGTCCACCACCGGCATAAACAACAGCAGACACTCGGCGACTATGGCCCCTGCTGAAGCCAATGGCTTCGCTAACTGGGACAATGTCCTCAAAAATAAAAATACAGCCACAAAATGGGATATTTTCAAAAGCATCCTAAACTCTAATTGTGAGAGGTACATACCTTATGGGAATAAAAGTGTAAGGAGCAATAAAAAAACAATGTGGATAAATAGAAATGTAAAGAAAGCATTTAAATCAATCAATCAAAGCAGGCAGACAGAGAGCTATTGAGAAGGGACTAAAACTAACCCAAAAAAATTTCTTCAATTATATAAATGGTAAAAATCTTAAAGCTGAAAGTGTTGGGCCTTTACAGATAGACGAGGGAGGAGTTGTAGACAGCAATGAGGAGAAAGCAAATCTGTTAAATATTTTTTTCACTGTATTCACTGAGTAAATTAAACTGTCAGTTAAAATGCAGAGTGGAAAAGTAAATTCCCCATTAAAAGTGGCCTGTCTGACCCAGGAAGAAGTACAGTGGCGTCTTAAAATGATTACAATAGACAAATCACAGGGGTAAGCTGGCATACACCCCCGTATCCTAAGAGAATTAAGTAATGTCATAGACAGTCCCTTATTTCTGATATTTAAGGAGTATATATTGACAGGGAGTCTTCCACAGGATTGACGATTAGCAAATGTGGTGCCAATATTCAAAAAGGTGTCAAAACCAGAGCCCAGAAACTATAGGTCGGTAAGTTTAACATCTGTCGTGGGTAAACAGTTTGAAAGTTTTCTAACAGATGCTATCTTGCAGTATCTCAATAAAAATAAGCAAATAATGCCGTATCAGCATGGTATGAGGGATCGGTCATGTCTAACTAATTTAATCAGCTTCTATGAGCAAGTAAGTTCTGGACTTGATGGTGGCAAATCAATGGATGTCGTATATATTGACTTCTCCAAGGCATTTGATCCTGTGCAACATAAACGTTAGAATATACAATGAGAATGCTTGGACTGGGGGAAAATGTATGTATGTGGGTAAGTAACTGGCTCAGTGATAGGGTGGTTATTAACTGTACACACTCAGATTGGGTCAGTCACTTATGGTACCACAGGAGTCAATATTGAACCTTATTCTCTTCAATATATTTATTAATGATCTTGTAGAAGGCTTGCACAGTAAAATTTATTTTTTGCAGATGACACTAAACTGTGTAAAGCAGAGGTGGGACTCAGCGGCAGACTCAGCGGCGGACTCAGTGGCGGACACACAGCGTCATGACACATGTTTACATATACATCTCATATATGCAATGCACATACATATAAATACACCATATACATGGTACACATACATAAATACACCACATACAGTGGGGAAAAAAAGTATTTAGTCAGCCACCAATTGTGCAAGTTCTCCCACTTAAAAGATGAGAGAGGCATCATAGGAAGATCTCAACTATGAGAGACAAAATGAGAAAACAAATCCAGAAAATCACATTGTCTGATTTTTAAAGAATTTATTTGCAAATTATGGTGGAAAATAAGTATTTGGTCAATAACAAGAGTTCATCTCAACACTTTGTTATATATCCTTTGTTGGCAATGACAGAGGTCAAACGTTTTCTGTAAGTCTTCACAAGGTTGGCACACACTGTTGCTGGTATGTTGGCCCATTCCTCCATGTAGATCTCCTCTAGAGCAGTGATGTTTTGGGGCTGTCGCTGGGCAACACGGACTTTCAACTCCCTGCAAAGGTTTTCTATGGGGTTGAGATCTGGAGACTGGCTAGGCCACTCCAGGACCTTGAAATGCTTCTTACGAAGCCACTCCTTCATTGCCCTGGTGGTGTGCTTGGGATCATTGTCATGCTGAAAGACCCAGCCACATTTCATCTTCAATGCCCTTGCTGATGGAATGAGGTTTGCACTCAAAATCTCACGATACATGCCCCCATTCATTCTTTCATGTACACGGATCAGTTGTCCTGGTCCCTTTGCAGAGAAACAGCCCCAAAGCATGACATGCTTAACAGTAGGTATGGTGTTCTTTGGATGCAACTCAGCATTCACTCTCCTCCAAATACGACGAGTTGTGTTTCTACTAAACAGTTCTACTTTGGTTTCATCTGACCATATGACATTCTCCCAATACTCATCCAAATGCTCTCTATCAAACTTCAGATGGGCCCGGATATGTACTGGCTTAAGCAGGGGATACGTCTGGCACTGCAGGATCTGAGTCCCTGGTGGCGTAGTGTTACTGACGGTAGCCTTTGTTATGTTGGTCCCAGCTTTCTGCAGGTCATTCATTAGGTCCCCCTGTGTGGTTCTGGGATTTTTGCTCACAGTTCTTGTGATCATTTTGACCCCAGGGGGTGAGATCTTGCGTGGAGCCCCTGATCGAGGGAGATTATTAGAGGTCTTGTATGTCTTCCATTTTCTAATTATTGCTCCCACTGTTGATTTCTTCACACCAAGCTGCTTGCCTATTGCAGATTCAGTCTTCCCAGCCTGGTGCAGGTCTACAATTTTGTTTCTGGTGTCCTTCGACAGCTCTTTGGTCTTCACCATTGTGGAGTTTGGAGTGTGACTGTTTGAGGTTGTGGACAGGTGTCTTTTGTACTGATAAAAAGTTCAAACAGGTGCCATTACTACAAGTAATGAGTGGAGGACAGAGGAGACTCTTAAAGAAGAAGTTAAAGGTCTGTGAGAACCAGAAATCTTGCTTGTTTGTAGGTGACCAAATACTTATTTTCCACCATAATTTGCCAATACAGTCGTTAAAAATCAGACAATGTGATTTTCTGGATTTGTTTTCTCATTTTATCTCTAATAGTTGAGGTCTACCTATGATGTCAATTACAGGCCTCTCTCATCTTTTTAAGTGGGAGAACTTGCACAACTGGTGGCTGACTAAATACTTTTTTCCCCACTGTATACACTACACACACATACCACCCAACTTTTAAAAATCCTAAGGAGCTAGACTATGAAATAGAAGGGCTCATCTCCAGCTGCCAACCGGTTCTGTAATTTTAACAACCGGTTCTGTAGAACCTGAGGGAACTGGCTGAATCCCATGCATGGTGTAAAGTAATTAACACAGAAGAGGACGGTACACTGCTACAGATGGATCTGGATAGATTGGAGGCTTGGGCAGAGAAGTGGCAGATGAGGTTTAATACTGACAAATGTAAGGTTATGCACATAGGAAGGAATGATGCAAGTCACCAGTACATACTAAATGGTAAAACACTGGGTAACACTGACAATGGAAAAGGACCTAGGAATCTTAGTGGACAGCAAACTAAGCTGTAGAAACCGGTCAGACTACACATGGAGTATTATGTACAGTTCTAGGCAGATATAGCAGACCTGGAGAGGGTTCAGAGAAGGGCAACTAAAGTAATAACTGGAATGCGTGGACTACAGTACCGAGAAAGATTATCGAAATTAGAGTTATTCAGTTTAGAAAAAAGACGACCGAGGGGAGATCTAATAACTATGTATAAATATACTAGGGGTCAGTACAAAGATCTCTCCCATGATCTATTTATCCCCAGGACTGTGCCTGTGACAAGGGGACATCCTTTGCATCTAGAAAGAAAATAAAATTTCTACACAAACATAGAAAAGGAGTAAGACCATGGAACTCTCTGCCTGAGGAGTTGGTGATGGTGAATTCACTAAAAGAGCAAAGGACCTGGATGTATTTCTGGAGTGTAATAATATTACAGGTTATAGTTACTAGAGAGGGGTCGTTGATACAGGGAGTTATTCTGATTGCCTGATTGGAGTCGGGAAGGAATTTTTCCCCTAAAATGAAGCAAATTGGCTTCAACCTCACAAGGTTCTTTTTGCCTTCCTCTGGATCAACTTTCAGGATAACAGGCTGAAGTGGGTGGACAGAATTCTTATTTCAGCCTCACAAACTATGTTACTATGTTACATGCATTGAACCCTCTTCCATCTTCACTAGTATTTATGAATTTATTAGTGATTGTAACCTCCTTTCTTTATGCACCCCTTGGTGTGGGTGAATGTCTGCAGGAATTTTTATGTGTTTTTAATATGTAAATTGTTAAATTAAAGGGAATCTCTCAGCAGATTTGTACTTGGCAGCTGAATGCATCTGTGTTGGTCCCATATTCATATATGCTGGCATTGCTTAAAAAATGATGTTTTAATATATGCAAATGAGCCTCTAGGAGAAGTGAGATTTATAGTACTATACTCTCCTCTTAAGTTGGATTTATACCGCACAATTGTTGGACCGATTATCGGAGACAAACGTTACTATGAACGCTTGTTCCTGATAATAGGCCCATGTATATGTGTCGCCGATCACCCAATGAACCAGCAAAACGTTCATTCTTCGAGTGAAATGATCTTTCATACAGCACATCAAATCATCCTTTGTGGGCAGCAGATCTTGCTGTGTAAAAAGCAATAAATCTGTATGAGGACAAGCGGTGGCAGTATTCATCGCTAATCCACATACAGTGGAGGTGATGGCTGCATGTAAATGTAGCACTTTACCTCCACTGACAAGCAGGCAATTACCGGGAAGACACAACCTCTTACCAATAACTGCCTGCTCAGTCAACCAGTGTAAATCTGCCTTTATTTGAGTGGTATTTTGGGCAACTTCAGGTTTCAAGGCCTGGGTGTGACCATGATCTTTGCACCCCTGCAGTTATGTCCTTGGGCAGTAATCGCTCCACTTCTACCTTTGGCTAGCACATATTAACATGGGCAGCCGAAAGCAACAGAAATAGTGCTTGCTTATGGTATCAGCCTGGATGGCTTCAAGCAATGGGATTTTACCAATAAACATCCTACAAAATGACTACTTTCCATAGTCCACAAAATTATAGAAAAAATTGCCTAAAAGTGAATCTTCATTGTATGCTCAAGAGTACTAAAACACTAAAATAATATTCTGAAATGTAGAAAAGGACGAGGAAAATTCTTTACACTTGAAGGAAAGATATAGGAAAGGGTTATTTGTGGTTATAGCAGTCAATCTATGAAATGCTCTACCCTAAGAGTAAGTAATGGCAGTAATGACATTCACAAATTGCTAGATGCTTATGTAATGACAAATGGCACTTAGAGTTATAATTCATTTGGCACTGAATGATGTATAATTGATCTGAAAAGGGTAGAAATTAGTGAACATAGGGGCACATTTATTAAGACCGTCGTTTTAGATGCTGGTCCTAAGAAACCCCCATAGCTGGTGGAGGATCCGCTGAAGTTATGAAGAGGTGCAGGCCTCTCAATAACTTCTGTGTAACCAGTGCCAGTTCTAAATGTAATACAGCTTCCGAGCTGTCTTACATGTAGACCTTTTTCTACACGTCCCCTTCCCCGGCCATGCCACACCCACAATTTTAGGACAAAAGATATCAAAGTACCACAGCACTCCAATAATTAGATTGAATATCAGTGATTTATTGTTTGCATCTAAGTAAATATATAGACAATGGCCAACGTTTCTGTCCAACCTGGACCTTGCTCACGGCCGAAGCACAAAATACATAATAAGTGGAAATAGTGAAAAAAATTACAGAAAGAAAATTACAGAAAAAATTGTCATAGCGAAATTGATATCATAGAGATAGACTGTGCTATGATGATTAAGTGTCCCGATGATAACATACGATCCCTGGCGTCCTCCTTTAAATAAGGTTGATAACAGATTGCAGAGTCTGCAGTATATAACAATAACAGCTATAAAAGTAATATACTTGTAGACTTAGCGGAGGCCCAGATCAAAAACTGGTTTCCGTTATGCTGGATGGAAAACAAAGTCCAGTCGACAGAACTTTGGTTTCCGTCCAGCATAACGGAAACCAGACGGATCCGTTATGCTTTCCCATAGGCTTCTATTATGACGGATCAAAACAGAATGCCTCTTAAAGGTGTCCATTTTGATTTCCGTTATTTTCCGTTATAACGATGTTATAACGGAAAGTTAGAACGGAATCCCTAACGGCGATGTGAACAAGCCCTTAGTAGTAAATCATAATTAGAAATGTGAGACAAGAATCAATAAACAAAAATAATGACCATAATATACAAAATAATGAGACAAGGAGTTAAAGCAAATTAAGTAAGTAATAGACACTAGGAAATAAATAAATAAATAAATGAATGGTAGAACTGATCCTTAATGATGTACAAAATTACATAAAGAGCAAAATTATATAAAGCAGAGTAGTAGTCCCTGATTAGGTGACTCAGGCGCTATCAGACCATAATTACAATTGTTAGTAAATTATAGGACATAAAGACATGAATAGCTACCTGTCTGTGTGTATTCATTTGATCTGTAAGGAAAATGGAGTAAGAAGGGTTAACATCATATTATGTATAGAACACAAAACCCAATATCATCTATTAGATACAAAATCTCTATTAAGACCATGGGGTGATAAGGTTTTTAATTCGAAGATCAAAAAGGCTTCACGTTGTATTAGCAGTGATATTCTTTTACCAACCCTTCTTGCCAATGGAACATGCTCCAAGACTTGAAATTTGATTTATCTGGTGTTTGGTCATGATGAAGTGATATGGAATTGGTAATTCCATTTTTTGGCATCTAATATCACACTTGTGTTTGGAAATGCGGTCTTGCAGACTCTGGGAGTATGTATGCGACACCGCATGGGCACTTAAAATATACCACATAAGTGGTGGCACACGTATAGAAGGCCTGTGCACGATAGACTTTACCCGAATGGGGGTTAATAATTCGATTACCCCCTAATGACATTTGTGCATTGTGAACAGCTCAAGCATGGATAAGTTCCTGTTTTTATTGGTGCAAGTGTAGTTTGTTTTAATGATGGTTTGAGAGGGCCTATGTCGGCTTTCACCAG
Source organism: Rhinella marina (assembly GCA_900303285.1). Lineage (NCBI taxonomy): Eukaryota > Metazoa > Chordata > Amphibia > Anura > Bufonidae > Rhinella > Rhinella marina. Next base: position 68,717 of record ONZH01026077.1, on the reverse strand, counting down.
TCTGTCTTTTAGACCCTCTTACTATTAGTTTTCTTGACACAGTGGTCACAAAAACAACCCAGTTGTTGCTGACCAATTCTATATCTACACCCACAATTTTAGACCTGGCGTGAGCAGGGCAAAGTTGCAGATAGCATCTGCACTCGAAATACGCCTAATTTAGAATGACCCCTTTTGTTTTTCAACTTAGGCTACTTTAGTGTTTTTGCTGGATCCAGCAGGGCTCAGCAAAAATGCTTCCGTTACTGATAATATAACTGTCTGCATCCGTTATGAATGTATTATCTTTAACATACCCAAAACGGATCCGTCATGAACTCCACTGAAAGTCAATGGGGGACAGATCCGTTTTCTATTGTGTCAGATAGAGAAAACGGATCTGTCCCCATTGATTTTCATTGTGGGTCATGACGGATCCGTTTTGCTTCACATCCCATGACAGAAAGCATGCTGCAGTTTGCTCTCTGGTATGAGAACGGAATGCATTTTGGAGCATTCCGTTCTGTTCAGTTATGTTTTGTCCCCATTGACAATGAATGGGAACAAAACGGAAGTTTTTTTTCTGGTATTGAGACCCTATGTAAAATATTAACGCTAGTGTGAAAGTAGCCTTACAGATGTCACCAGACATCCCAAAATTTGTGGCACAAGGTACAATAAACATATGTGTGTCTGATGCATTCCTCCTTGGGCTATGAGTATATCAGGAGATGTAGAGTGAATTTAGCCTAACTCAGTTTTTGCTTTCAGACATGATATTTATTATTCAAATTTACTGACACTCATAGGATCCCACATATTAAAAGGCAACAGTGTTTTCCATTGTGTCAGATCAGTTTTTAATAAATAAGATGTTTAAGGTTAAATTTATCATTTAGTTTACACCAGAAAAGTGGCATTAAAAATTCACAGACTTTCGAAAAAATTGTAGCAAGTGGCATTTCTTTACGCCGGCCTCACCACTTTTCCGAAAAAGGACAAGACAAAGGCGGGAAGGGGCATGGCCAGTCACAGCAACAAATTTAGCTTTATTCATGCCAGTTTTCTGGCGTAAATGAAGCCAGAAATCTACGGCAGCTTCTGTTTAGGGGCACTGAATACTGGAGAATGTGCCTAATGTAGTAAATTATGACAAGGCTTGTGCCTCATCATAAATTAGGTGCATCCTCCAACAGCGCAGGGGATAAGCACCGGTCTTGATAAATCGCCCCCATAGTGTCCCTGTCTCCCCCGCATTATTTGAGGCTATGCACTTATTATCAGATATCTAATATCTTTAAAGTGTTGGCTCTCTGTAAGCAGTGATTGCTTGCCATGTGCTTTACAAATCTGTCACTTTAAACGGCGTAATCAGCTGTGGCTGTGACAGAATTCGCCCTTCTATAGCCGTGGCGCGGATAATCAGTCTTGTGTGTAGCGTGTTGACACATCTCTATTAATTGCAAGGCGTGCCTGGCTGTGCACTCGGTAAAGTCAAACATTATTGAATGGAGAGCATACAGTATTCTGGAAAGTGCCCAATCACTCATCACCAGGAACAGCTGAAAGCTCAGAGAGCCACTGACTATTTACTTAAAGATTGTACAAAGGGTCTCAGCCAGTACCGGACAACCCGCAGCCGATGAATGACGCATGCTCTAGTTTCATGTACTTGAACCACGGAGAATATTAAGTGGTACAACATTTCATGAAGGTGCTCTGGCTAAAATTTCAAGAGAAAATGGCACAGAGAAAAAAATGATGCATACATACAAGCAAATGCATACTTGCCAGCAGTCCCTTTGTTGTTGGACTGTTCAATGGACTAGACGGCAACAGGTTTTTAATGCTAATTCACATTAATGGCGGCATTTCTGACAGTTTACACTGCTGGAATGGGATGGACAAGGCTTACCAATATGACCCGGCCTGGCAACTCTGATCTCTGGCTTTCTGAAAAGAAAATAAAAAATAAATCCAGGACCTCCTGTGTGTTCTGACACTTGCTTATCATACCCAGCATTATCTTTTTCATCAATTTAGGCTACAGTAGCTCTTCTGTGGGGTCAGACCAGACGGACTATCCTTCTCAATCCACTCCTATCAATGGTTCACCAGTTATCCTTCCTACTAACTACTGCGTACAGGGAACACCCCACAAGACCTGCCTTTTGTAGATGCTCTGTCCCAGTCATCTAGCCATCACAATTTGGTCCTTGTCAGGGATATCCTTACGCTTTCCACTTTTTCCTTCTTTCAACACATCAACAAAGAAATTACTAATAAATCCCACCCCTTGACAAGTGGCATTGTTGCAGCTTAATCAACATTATGTGCTAGACTGACTAGCAGGGGCAGACTGGGATCTTAAAGGGGATTTCCCACAAAAAATATTCTACAGTTTTCAAACCAGCACCTGGATCTGAATACTTTTGTAATTGCATGTAATTAAACATTTTTTATAGAAACTGAGTTATCCAATAAAATGTATCTGTATAGCGCCACCTGCTGTTTGTTCTTTTTCTTATTTCTTTGTCCGACTCACTGAGAAGGCCGCACATGCTCAGTTTCATCCTACAACTTCCTCCTGAGCTGTGGTAGGGAGAGCATGGACACGCCCCCTGAGCTGCAGCAGAAAAGACACTCCCCTTGGCTGTCATCTTGATATAAATCTGCAGAGCAATGAATGGGGAGATCTCTGGACCCATGTGAGATACAGGGCTGGTTCTAGCTTTGTTAGAAAGAGACTGTCATGTACTATATGATGTCTGATTTTCATTTTTTTACATTAATCATCTTTTTAAAGAGGTGGGGCAACACAAGTAGGCAGGGACAACAGAAGTAAGCAGGACCTAGAATACTGCAATGCAGCACACAATACTACCTTAGTAGAACCAAATCCCACAGTGCAGCACAAAATACTGGCACCCTCACCACAGTATTTAACTGTTTCACCGTCCTGAGGATGTCGATACAGTTAAAGGGGTTAGGCCACTTTCACACTAGTGTTGATCAATGTAGTCAACGCTAATATAGTCTTTATTGAAATTCTGCACCATTTTCTTTATTTCATAAGGTAAGCTCCAGGGCGTAGCTATAGGGGGTGCAGAAGTAGCAGTTGCTACCGGGCCCAGGAGCCTGAGGGGCCCAAAGACCCTAGTGCCACATAAGAAGACACTGGTATTACAGAAAGTTCATACTGGTCAAGTTACACCTCTGGCAGGAGGGAAGGGCTTAGGTCAAGAATTTGGCATGGGAAGGGGAGGTGCTGTTTCAATTTTTGCCTCAGGCAGCACGAAGGCTATGTGTGTCCCTGGCCCTGGCCACAAAGCACTGACGGAAGGGGGACCCAAGCTGAACTCTTGCACCAGGGCCCATGAGCCTTTGGCTACACCCCTGGTAAGCTCCCTTGTCTACTTTTGTGCTGTTCACACAGAAATCTAGTCCATAAGATGGCCACAGATAAAGGGTCATGTGACCGGGCAAATCACCTCCATGGGATGTCTCCTCCATTCAAACACACAACACCTGCACTAAGCTATCAACAGAACAAGAGGAGATGGCATGGGCAGTGTATTTGAATGGAGGAGACATCACATGGAGGTGATTTGCCTGGTCACATGACCGTTTATCTGTGGCCATCTTATGGACAGGACCTCTGTGTGAGCAGCACAAAATACCTTGTAGACATAGGGAACATATCTTATTAAATATAGAAAATGGCGTAAAATTTCAATAAAGACTATATTAGCAAGTGCCATATAATTATCTCACAACCACATTGGTCAATAGTAGGCAGAAAGTGGCCAACCCCATTAAGCGCAGAGGGGGGTATCTGTGGCTCATACTATTGCGTTACCTACTCTAATGTATACAGTATAGATGCATATGTTTGTAATATTTTTCCTCTCCTCACAATATTTCATTAACTTATTCCGTTTAGTATCACATCTCAATTTACACATGATAATTACGGTTTCACTGGTGACAGACGATTCACAGGAAAATGTTTATAATAAGAAAAGCATTACACAGGAAAACATAGGGAACAGCAGGTGGCTTCATTAAATGCCGACACGTTCTGTTATTTAGTTCCTTAATAACCAGGTGCCATCTTAATGCAGCTAGTGTATATGCTGCTTCCTAACCACCTCCAGTATACAGCAGGTCTGGTTTGTGTCTCCATTTATGCTCAGAATTACTGGCTGCTTGCAGAGCTGACACAGAAAATTTTGTAAAGCCATTGACTCATTACAACAGAATTAATATTCTTATTTTCTTACCATATTTTAAATGACAGGCAACATGATATAAGAGATGCACTAATTTCCTTCAAATACTGCTTGTGTCTAGCCTTAAAGAGGTATTTCAGTTTTATTGATTACATTTATTTATTTATTTAGAGAATAGGATGGTTAACAATGTTCTCATATACATATAGTTAAAATGTTGCTCACATGCCTTTATTATATCCATACAGCAGCCTCTCCCTAAAGAAAAAAAAATAGGGGCGACCCCATCAGGAACCTGTCCCTAGTCAGGGCAGATCCCTATAATGTCCGTCATATCAACATTCCCCCAATCGGAGTGGGTGCTCTGTATGTATTAGGCAGGGCAATCTAGATCCTACCCATTGCCCCTATAGGGCTTAATAGGGCTAGTTAGTATTATTACCCTCCATACCTCTACAGGCCCCCACACTGTTTTATCTTCGATACCTGACCACCCCCCAAAAGGAAACATTATCCTAACAAACTGGCACTACATCATGAAAGCAATACTACAGGACCAGTAAGGCTGTATATGTTTCTTTCTGCTTAGTGACATGTGTATGTCACTCACTGACATATCCACTGATAGAACCACAGTGGAGCTGTAATTGTTCTATTATTTTGTATTGTTGCACTAGTTTATCCATTCATTTATTTTAACTTTATGGATAAAATGGAGTAGGTAGGCACACTCACATTCGGGAATATATACTTAAAAGTAGTGCCACTTTATTAGTGTCACTTTAAAAAATGGAAGTATTTATCGAAATAATAAAAGTAAGTATAGCAATAAAATATACTCAGATACCCATATAAATGATTAATATAGGCCTCAATAATCATCCAGCGCTGGATTAACAATAGAAACAAACAAATGATAAATGGAAAATAAATGGAAAATAAATACAATAAATCGATAATTGGCAGTGAGTATAAAATGTATAGATAGCAGCAGAATATTTAGCAGCAAAACAAAAATCAGCAGCAATAGTCCTTTAGCTGCATGATGTAAATGGTGTTTGTTGAAAGGTTATAGAGGTTATGAAATCCAATAAATGTAAAGTCTCTTTAGTGGCAAATAATATGGTATCACTTGACCTCTTTAAAGGTGAGTATTATTTGGAGGTATTAATATTTTCTAGGAAACTGTCCAATTCCTCCTTAGAATCTTGCCAGATAACACTTATGTCGTCTATGTACCTCTGCCATAGCGCCAGACTTCCCCCCAGTTTGGGTTGGATTGTTTCTTTTTCCCATTGTGCCATAAAAATGTTTGTATAACTGGGGGCGAATCTGGTCCCCACGGCGGTTCCTCGTTGCTGGAGATAGAATTCTGATTCATACCAGAATCCAACCCAAACTAGGGGAAAGTCTGGCCCTATGGCGGAGGTACATAGACAACATAATTTTTTTCTGGCAAGATTCTAAGGAGGAATAGGACAGTTTCCTAGAAAATATTAATACAAACACATATAATCTAACTTTTACCACCCATATAGGACAGAACCAAATTGAATTTGTAGATCTCTGCATACAAAATCAGGATGAGAAACTAGTCTGTAGTACTTATCAGATATCAGTATCTAAGAATAGTTATATCTTATTCTCAAGCTGCCATCTCCCAAGATGGCTGTTCAACATTCCTACATAATATTGTTAATCCAGCGCTGGATGATTTTTGAGGCCTATAGTAATCATTTATATGGGTATCTGAGTATATTTTATTACATACTTTTATTATTTCGATACATACTTCCATTTTTTAAAGTGACACTAATAAAAACTTTTAAGTATATATTCCCGAATGTGAGTGTGCCTACCTACTCAATTTTATCCATAATTTTAATCTAACAACGGCAAATGGGTGAGCCGCAGGCAGTGCACCTCGTTTTTATTTTTTCAAGGTGGTGAGCCACTATTTAAGTATCTAGTTTCATTTATTTTAACGTCTAAGTGAAAGTTACGTTTTAACTATCCCCACTTTTTGGTTTTCTGGGAATACTACGTTCTCAACCACTTTCTTCTTAACTGCCCCTGAAGTCCATAAGTTTGCAACCCTCGTAGAAACCTCTCCATTCACACACTCTCTGACTGTCTCTCACCGATATCCATCATATATTCCCTTCATGAGGCTGACACAGCCGCTACTTTCTACAATACCACAATTACTTCGGCCTTTGACTCAGTTGCCCCCTCGCACACACCAGAAACCAGCAAATCAATCGACAAGCCTGGCACACTCACCAAACAAAAAAACAGAGACAAGCATCCAGAGCTGCAGAACGGTGTTGGAAGAAAACCCATTCTAAAGAACATTTAATCTCATACAAGCAAGCTGTTTTCAAATTCAAGTCTGCACTTACCGCTTCTAAACTGGACTATTTCACTACTCTCATATCATGCTCAACCCCAAACAACTCTTTAATAACTTTAATTCTCTACTCTGTCTCCCAGTGCCCCCTCCCACATCCCTCTTCTCAGCTGAAGACTTTGCCTCATATTTCAAAGATAAAATCAACAAAATCCATGAAATCTTTAAGCTACCCCCATTTCCCCCCTACACAGGTGCCCAGTGCTGTTCCTACATTTAGGGTAAATGCACACGATCAGGATTACGTGCGGATTTTACGTGCGGATTTGCGTGCGGAAAATCCGGTCCGTAGGTCATGTACATTATATTCTATGACAATTTGAAATTCTCAATGCACACGATGCGGATTTTTTTAGTGCGGATTTTGACCTGCGGTGCGGATTTTACAATCCTCAGCATGTCAATTTATTTTATTTTTCCTGTCCGGATTTCATGCAGATTTTCTCCATTCACTTTAATGGGGACCGTAAAACCCGCATGATGTACGCACACAGTGCGGTTTTTGACTTGGATCCGCATGAATATCGCAAATAGAGTACGCATCTGCCACCTGCGCTAATGCGCACGCATTTGTATGCTTATGCCACACATTGTATGCTTTTGCGTACACATTTGTATGCTAATGAGAAATTTGTATGCTATGCGAAAACACTGATGCTGCTACATCTGTACGACACAGGAAAGGGAAATTACATCATAAGGGGAGGGGAACCTTTGTATTTGTATCCATTTTTCACTCTGACATGTGATAATGTGCTTTTCGATGGTACTCAAAATGGAGTATGGAGTAGAAGAAGGGTGGGACAATATTATGTCACAGGAAATTATGTAAAAGAGGGTATTTCTTGTATATAGAGGTAAGGGGAAAAAAATCCGCACGCAAATCCACACCAATTGGTGCCGATTTACCGCACGAATTTCACTGGGAACACCTGCAGATTTCAGTGCGGATTGTCCGCAGATAAATCCTGATCGTGTGCATTTACCCTTAACCACTGTCACAAAAAAAAACCTTTCCGCCTTAATCTCCAAGTCATACCTCACCACCTGTGCCCTTGACCCAGTCCCATCCCACCTCATCCCCAACCTCACCACTATAGTTATACCTGCCCTAACCCACTTTAACCTATTACTAACCACTGGTGTCTTCCCTTCCATCACACCCATACTCAAGAAGCTCTTCCTGGACCCATCCTCTTTATCCAACTGCCCTAACAAAAGTTGCCAATGATCTGCTGACTTCCAAAGCTAAACTTCACTACTCTGTGCTACTCCTCCTTGACCTGTCCTCTGCCTTTGATACTGTTAAATACTCTATCCTATTATAGAACCTTCAGTTTTTCCCATTCACACACCACCATCATGCCCCCTCTCTGTTGGTGTCCCTCACAGCTCTGTCCTGGGTCATCTACTTTTCTCCATTTATACATTCGGCCTGGGACAACTCATAGAATCCAATGACTTCCAATACCACCTCTATGCTGAAGACACTCAAATCTACCTCTCTGGCCCAGATATCACTTTCCTGCTATCCAGAATCTCAGCATGTCTGTGGGCTATATCTTCATTCTTGTCCTTCCACTTCCTAAAACTCAACATGGAGAAAACTGAATTCATTGTCTTTCCCCCATATCACTCAGCCCCCCTACCTGACTTATCTATTACAGTTAATAGTACAACGCTTTCTCCAGTCTTGCAGGTCCACTGCCTGGGGATAAAATTTGATTTTGCTCTGTCTTTTATGACACACATCCAAACCCACACCTTCACCTGCAGCTTTCAAATTAAGAACATCTCTCATATACACTCCTTCCTCACCCCTGAGTTAACATCTAGCACTCTCGCTACCCTCCAATCTATTCTCAACTCTGCTGCCTGGTTAATCTACCTCTCTCTTTGTTACTCCTCTACCTCTCCTCCCCCTGCCAATCTCTTCACTAGCTCCCCATTGCCTAGCGAATTCAGTTTAAAATACTAACAATTACATACAAGGCCGTCCACAACCAGTCCTCTCCTTACATCTCTGACCTGCTTTCCCGATACATCCCCACACATAATCTCAGATCCTCAAAGGACCTTCTTCTCTGTTCTCCTCTCATCTATTTTTCACACAATCAACTTCAAGATATCTCACATGCATCTCCTGTACTTTGGAACTTGATATCCCAGCACATTAGACTCTCCCCTGACATCCAAACATTCAAAAGTAGCCTGAAAACCCACCTCTTCAGGAAAGCCTACCATGTGAAATAAGTATGCTGCCACCAAACAGCCAAATAAGCAGAATTTACCCCCACCTACTGTGTTCTTCCCCCTTCCCTTGTAGCTCTTGCGGGCAGGGTCTTCCCTCTCTCTTTATCAGTCTGTTAATAGTTCTTGGTTTATTGTATTTTATGTATTTTATGTATGTCAAATTAATGGCACTTTTAAATAAATACTTCATGTAATAACAATTCTGGAGCATCTATTCTTATGACTTTATTCTGTACCTTTCCTTTATTATTCCTATTATCCTATTATTCCTACTTATTATAGACGTTTTACATGAATTAATAGCAGTTTGCAATGAAGGTCCAGATGGGTGTTACCAATTAGGGGGGTGTCCCTGTATAATCTAATACTCTCCAGTCAGTACTACCAGTGTCAGACTATGCAGGGACACAACCCCAAGTGCTAACAGCCATCTATTATAAACTTCTAGCAATTCATAACATCTAGCAAGAATAATAAAGAAATGCTAGATGCTCCAGTAGTTACTAAAATGTCTGGAGAGGTAACAGGTCCTGTGAAACCAGGGGCGGATTGGCCATAGACCTTACAGGGATATTTCCTGGTGGGCCAATGCCCAGGGGGCTTTCTGAGCCCTCCTCACAGCTGGCCAGTGGAAGTTTTTGGGGATGTCTTTTGTGCTGCTGTCAGTATTTTGTGATGGACTGTGGTATTTGGTCTGTTGGGATGGTATAATGTGCCACAATATGGTATTGCTGGCCCTGTCTTCTATCAGTATTTTTTTCCAGGGCCACTTTAAGTTCCCAGTCCGTCCCTGTGTGAAACAAAGTAAAAATCTGATAGTTCAGCTTTAACCTAGGTTAGTGTCAGTATCCAAGTCCTACTTACAAAGTCTGGCAAACCTTAGGTGGAAATAGTTTGTTTAGTTTAAAGAGGACCTGTCACCACAAAATGCAGTGTAATCTGCAAGCAGCAGGAGATAGGGGGAGATTTATCAAGACTGGCGCTTTCTGCACTGGTTTACATATCCCCTGCACTGCCAGAGGATGCACCTAATTTATGTCGAAGCACATACCTTGTCATATGTTATGCCCATACTCTGGCAGTCCATGTGTCTAAACAGGAATCACTCTGAGCTGCCATAGACGAAAATGAAGATAAATTTGTTTGGTCACATCTCCTCCCCAACCATACCCCCTTGCGGAAAAGTGTCGACGGTGGAGTACAAGCGCCATTTGTGATAATATTTTGTTGCCTTTTTTTGCGCAGAAAATCATGCGCAGTGAGATAATAAATATCCCCCATAGAGCAGAAGGAGCTAAGCATATTGAGATATAGTTTTGTGGGAAAAGATTTAGTAAAATTTGTAGCATATATTTTGTATCTCTGTTTTTGGCTTAAGTTGTACATGGGGGAGGTATTATCAGTGATTGCTAGAATTGTGTAAGGGTGTATACAGAGATAGCTGTCAGTGACTGCTAGCCATACACAGGGGCAGTCTTATCAGTGATTGATAGCATTGTGTGTGTAATCGTGTATACAGAGATAGCTGTCAGGAAGAGGAAAAGTGGAAAAAGTGGAAAAGTGTACTCTGCGAACACTATATGGTTAAAAATATCAGCTTTATTGTACATCATAAGTAAAAATCACACATATTTGTTAAAGACAAAAAAAAAATAACACACGACAAGACACCTACTGGGTTTGTATATCAGTATCCCTCCACTAGAGTATTTTAGTATTTACTGGAGTAGTTATTCAAGAATACCTATAACATTCTGACTTTTTTCTTGTTTCATTTGTTTAATAAGTAACAAAGAGCTGAAGCTGAAGAGGTGACAAGAGACTATTATAAGAATTTTAATTATGAACTATTCCAACAGTTAGTTGCTTTGCATTAATAATGTGATTATTACTCAGTTATCTATTCTTCTAGTGTTGTCATCATCCAGATCACTCACATTTCTACATTGTATGATATCATTTCTTCACTTTTGTGTTTTCTACCTCTGCCTCACAGGGTAATATATAAAGACGCATCAGTTCTCTTTCTGATTTCTATGTTATATTACTACCTCCATAAACATCTGCCACTGTGGTGTTATCACAGTCTCTGCTATCCCTTCGGGAACATCTGTCAGACACAAAGTGATTTCTTTCTTGTAACTAAACAGTTGATTTGGAAAGAATAAGACTCTGGTAAAAGTAAATATACAGTTCAGCATGCATTGGGAAAATAAAGCCTGAAACCTTGTTATAGCTGTGATGTAAATGGCCGATCGGGAATTCAAATGAATACTTAGTGCAAGTCAAATTTCAGTCTCCTGGTTGTATTGAGGTAGTTTATGAGGTTTGGAGATAGCAATCAAAGACTAAAATAGATTTATTTGCCACATTTCCAAATACATAAAATTTGTTATATTCGGCTATTGATGTAATACAGTAATTGAAATCAAATAATTCATTTTTTACACACACTAGGGGATTATGCTGGATTTTTATGGATTTTCAGTGTGTAAAATGTATAGTCGTGGCCAAAAGTTTTGAGACCGACACAAATTTTGGTTTTCACAAAGTTTGCTGCTTCAGTGTTTATGATGGCAATTTGCATTAACTCTAGATTGTTATGAAGAGTGACCAGATTAGTTTCAATTAATTGCAAAGTCATTATTTGCCACAAACATTAAACACAAAATTAATTAACAAAATTAATCAAACACAATGGTTTCCCCATTTCCAGTGCATTTCAGCCCTGCCACAAAGGACATGGCTTCTTATAAGATTATGCCTAAATCAACCACTTATCATATAATCATGAACTCCAAGGAGAGCTGAGGCAGTCTTACAAGGCATTGTGCCTGGTCTGATATGCCCTTTAACTGTGACAGTTCTGGTGGGTGGAGGGTTGATTGAAATGGGAGGAAGATTATGAATTCAGATTTGTTCTGGTGAAGAGGTACTGAAAGCCATGATATTCTACAAAGCAAGTGTTCCAGGGCAGATCCTTGAAGGACACCTACTGTACACAGAGAGAAGTCTGTGTTACCAAATGATGATTTTTTTAAGTTGCGGAAGTTGTTTGTGTTATTAAAAGCAGAGGACAGGTTTAGAAGGATGAGCACAAAGTATTTTGTGAGGCTTTAGCAGTTAACAGATAATTGGAGACTTCTGCCTGATGGTGGTGGAGGTGCCGTGTAAGTGGTTTTGTGGGTGCAAGACAGGGATCTGAGGGCAGGCTGGCACAGCATTGTGATGGTGATGCAGGTGGTAGCATGTTACAAGGATTTTAGTGCAACAACATTACTGTACTTTACTGAGGCAGTTTTGCAGATGGTTTATACAGGCACTGAATATGTCACGCATAGTCTTTCACAGTTACCATGTGCAGTTTCCCAAGACTATGTATATGAGGCAGTGGGATAAGTCTCTTCCTTATAATCTGCTCAGTCTTTCCCAGCTCGACTATGGGGTGTTATTTGTTCCTCTCACTCTAACTATATTGATATCTCCTCAATATAGCACAGTCTCTAAACAGGTGAACAGGCTGTTCTTTCAGTATGATGGGGAACTTGAAGCTTATTAGATCCCACCCCAAGCAGGGAAGTCTGTAGCCAAGATGCAGCCATTTACCTTCTCTGACAGTATGTTTTGCACCCCCAAAGGTAGAACTGTTATAATTTTTGTAGAATTCAGTAACTTCTTCCCTGAAAGGCTCGCACATATACTGTCACTTTGCACAGCTCTGCTCCTTAGCCATTTACACATCCACAGTTCACACTAGACTGATCACTTCCTCCCAGAGGAGAACGGGTGGTGCCAGCCCTGTTTAGCAACAGCAGCTAGGGACCCACTGCTCTCTCCATATACAGTCTATGAGACCTACAGTGCATAAAATACAATCACATTAATACTTGCATTGGGGCACAGTACATGGCATCAAAGCTGTACATCCTGCTTATTTTAGCTCCATAGGCAGATAACTTCCAATTTTGAAAATATTAACACCTTCTCTAAAAGATTTTTCTGTGTTGGCGCTTTTCCACTAAAGACATAGCTACAAGGCTATTCCTGGGCACCATTAAAGATATCAAAAGAAGATTATTAAAAGAAATCTCCGCCAGCTCCATAGGAAATAGTTGGAGGGCTGCAAATGTCTGTTTTAATATCGCTGCCAAAACTAAAGTAATGATTTAGAATACAGAGGATCCCCGTAAGGAGGATGTGTGAACCATGAAATTCCAGTTAACTCTATTGTTACATTTTGTTTTGAACATCAAATCTCCTCTGGGGCTGAACAGCTTATTTCCCATCTTGCTAAAGGTTTTTCCTTGTTGTACCATTGAAAGCAGTAAATCAGCATTTTGGATCATAAGCAGAGCACATGAGGGTAGTTACTTTATCGTGATGTGTAAAACCGTAATATATATCTCCTAATATTTCCCAGTAGAAATTATTTTTATCTTAATTGAGTATTTCATTGCCTAGGTCTGTAGCTAAGGCAAGTTTATAGAACAAACATTTCACTTTGATCAGCTTGGTGGAATTAAACTGCAGTCTTTATCTTATATTATACTATTAAAGGTTTGATAAAGACCTTTCAAAGAATGGCAAAATTAATATTCTCTGATATACCAAATACACAGCCTTATGGGGATGTATATGACCAGTCCTACCAATCATATTCTCAACAAAGTCCTAAAATTAAAAAAGTATTCCTGCATAGGTTTTTAGGACATATAATGCTAACTCACCACTTGTATTCTAGCAGTGTAAAGTGTTTCATCTCAGCTCAGTTGTGTTTATTACAATTTGTCCATTTTGGCTCTGCAAAGCCAGAAGCATGATAGGAAACATAGACTGTTTTAGGGGAAGCATATCTGAGGGTAAGACAGAATCTAAATTTTTGACAACAAATAAATGGCACATTAGCTAAAACACAAAGAGCATTTTTTCTTAGATTACTTCCTTAGACTTACATAGAATGTAAATTGTTTACTATTTTGGGGCACATTTATTTATTAACAAAGCCCCATAGCTGGCGGTGGATCCGCTGAAGTTATGAAGAGGTGCAGGCCTCTCCATAACTTCAGAGCATCCAGCACCAGTTCTAAATATAAGACAGCCACCGAGCTATCTTACATTTAGACCTTTTTCTACGCCTGAAACAGGCATAGAAAATGCCGGCCCATCCCCTTCCACACCCATGCTGTGCCCACAATTTTAGACCTGGTGTGAGCGGGGCGAAGTCGCAGATAGCGGCACAACTAACCATTGTCATCTGCGCCTGAAATACGCCTATATTAATAAATGACCCCGTTTGTTTCTACATAGACTTCAAGGTGTATTCCCATCTTGACATTCATGGCCTATCCTCAGGATACGCCATAATTGTCTGACAGACATGGGGGTCTCGCTTATCCGTTGTTTCACAGCCCATTCACATTTATGGGAGTTCCAAAAATAAGCATCAACCTCTGAACATGTGTGGCTACCTCTCCATTGATGACAACAGCAACAAAACAGGGCCCCTTTCTCGAGATGCGTTGATGTGGAACCCACACCTATCATTTATGGCATGGTCTGTTGATGTTCCATAAATGTCAAGATGGGAATAACCCTTTGAAGCAAAACTGTTAGATGATTTCTGACGCTGTACCTCAGAGCAGAAAATTGAGAGAGGGCAGAAGCTGAACTTCATGATACACTATATGACCTGTGTGAAACTCAAGGCCCGCCATGTCATTTGTGGCCAGCATGCTGTGGCTGCTGAAACCAGGACATGCTGTGGCTGCTGCAAAAAGCTTCCCTCACACACTATAGAACGGACAATCTAGTGAGGACTCACATGTGAGGTGCAACTCTCGCAAGGCTTCTACAGACCCTTGCTCTGTGATTGGCTTGGCGACTCAGGCACCACAAAGAAGCGCAGACAAGCTTAAGACCCGGTTGCCGCCACTTCTCAGTAGAAGACAATCGGCTTCTTCACAACAGTAAGAGACACTGTTGCCATTGTGTCTATGGGAGTCTTGACTATTATGCCATCGTGTAAAATGCAAACTAGAAAACCACTTTAAGGACTGGGCCAATTTTTATCCCTGTGCTTTCGTTTTTTCTTTCTTGCCTTCCAGGAGCCATAACTTTTAAAATTTTCATTTCGCGTAGCCATATGAGGGCTTATTTTTTATTTTATTTTTTTTTGGGAAAAGTTGTATTTTTTTAATCAGATCATTTTAATTGAGTTTTTCATTTTCTTTTATACAGAAACACAAATAACACAGATTCATGTGCATAATCATGTATAAGCCCAAATTGGGTATATCATCAGTACATCAAACAAACACATAAGGAACAGATGATTTTCCCCAAACCATAACCCCCTCCGTCCCTAAAACAGCACTGCACCTAGATGGTAAATCACAACCCTCCTGACAAACAAGTAGTGCCTCCTCCCAACTAAACATGCAATAATCGCCTGGAAGGCAATCCTGGCGTCTTCATCCACAAACCCCAAATACAGTGCCTTGCAAAAGTATTCGGCCCCCTGGAACTTTTCAACCTTTTGCCACATTTCAGGGTTCAAACAAAAATATATAACATTTTAAATTTTTGGTGAAGAATCAACAACAAGTTGTTCACAATTGTGAAGTGGAAAGAAATTTATTGGATCATTTAAACTTTTTTTGTAATAATAAAACTGAAAAGTGGGGCGTGCAAAATTATTCGGCCCCCTTGCACTAATACTTTGTTGCGCCACCTTTTGCTGCGATTACAGCTGCAAGCCGCTTCCTTGCAAAACAGCTCGAGCTCTTTGAGGTTGGAACGAGAGCGTTTGTGAACAGCAGTTTTCAGCTCTTTCCACATATTCTCAATTGGATTCAGGTCTGGACTTTGACTTGGCCATTCTAAGACCTGGATACGTTTTTGAACCATTCCATTGTAGATTTTGCTTTATGTTTGGGATCATTGTCTTGTTGGAAGATAAATCTCCATCCTAGTCTCAGGTCTTTTGCAGACTCCAACAGGTTTTCATCCAGAATGGTCCTGTATTTGGCTCCATCCATCTTCCCATCAATTTTAACCATCTTCCCTGTCCCTGCTGATGATAAGCAGGCCCAAACCATGATGCTGCCACCACCATGTTTGACAGTGGGGATGGTGTGTTCAGGGTGATGAGTTGTGTTGCTTTTACGCCAAACATATCATTTTGCATTATTTCCAAAAAGTTTGATTTTGGTTTCATCTGACCAGAGCACCTTCTTCCACATGTTTGGTGTGTCTCCCAGGTGGCTTGTGGCAAACTGTAAACGAGACTTTTTATGGATATCTTTGAGAAATGGCTTTCTTCTTGCCACTCTTCCATAAAGGCCAGATTTGTGAAGTGTTCGACTGATTGTTGTCCTATGGACAGACTCTCCCACCTCAGCTGTAGATCTCTGCAGTTCATGCAGAGTGATCATGGGCCTCTTGGCTGCATCTCTGATCAGTCTTCTCCTTGTTTGAGATGAAAGTTTAGAGGGATGGCCGGGTCTTGGTAGATTTGCAGTGGTCTGATTCCATTTCAATATGATCGCTTGCACAGTGCTCCTGTCACATGTTACTTCGGCTCAGCAGCTTAGCGTCCTTCCAGCTTGAAAAAGTGCTGTCATCAAAGAGCTCGAAACGTTGCACTGATGAATATATTGCACTGAAATGAATTTTTTCTACCACTGGTGTTGAAAAATAAGAATTGAATAAAAAGCAATGATATGAATCCTTGGTGTGCTGTCTCCTACTTTACATGGTATAAGAATACTTCCGCCCTCACTGGTGGAGGGAGACCAATCCAGGTGATGTGCACCCACAAAAGTCTCTGAAAGGAAGAGTGCCTTGGTCAATCCTCTGTCTACAGTGATATCGATTCTACAGTGGGTCAGTACAATTATGAAGATACCAAAGTTTTTATAGTCTTTTTTGTGTTTTACTAAATTAAAAAAAATAATAATATCTTGCTTGCCTGATTTTGACATTCAGGAGAGCTGTTTGAGGGCTTGTTTTTTGTGGAATGAGCAGTAGTTTTTAGTGGTACTTTTTATTAAATTTTTGGGGGGACAAGGTGACCAGAAAAGAGCAAATCATTTTTATTTTTTTCTCTTAATAGTTTGGACAATTTTAAATGTACTGATACTAATTATGTTTATTTTTATGGTTTATTTTTATGTGTAAATATGAAAAAGGGGGTGGTTTGAATTTGTAATATTTTTGTGTTTTTTATATACTTTAAACATGCAGAAGCGGGCAGTTTCCTATGGCAGGACTGGGAGTGCGGGCAGAGTAATCAGGACACTTGTTGTTTCCCCCTAGGAGTCCTTTCAGGATTTACTTTTCTTTTTACTCAGAAACCCTAGTCAACTCATATAAACTTGTATATCACAGAGTTCAGCTTCTCTCCCTCTATCATATTCTGAACTCGCATAAGGAGTCATAAATCACTTTACAGGATCATTTTAAACTGGCCATATTGGCGTCATGTACTGCCAATATAGAATGATGACTACCACAACATGGAAGGTCTGGCTATGACGCTCTTCAGATATTCATAGATTCATATCAGGACCAGATTAAATTCTACATAGTACTTTGGGCAACAGAGTGACGGCCTATTATCTTTCTACTACCCTTGGCGTGACAAGCATAGAGCATGTTTGCCCATATTTCCACAGCTTCCTAAAGCCCAGTGGGTGCCAACATCTACCCAGGTTTGGATCTCACTCAGATGTTGTTATTTTCCCCATAATCTCCCTTTTTGTAAAAACATGTACAGTCATCCAAGCTGAATGGTATGCTTATAGTGAAGAACAGCTTTTCATGTGTATGGCATCTTAAAATGGATATTCGAGACACCAAAAAATGTAGGTAAAGGTGTTATAAAACAATGAAAGAAGACTCAGAGATCTCATTATTCATTGCTCTGCTAAATTTATATCACATTCACAGCTCAAGGGGAGTGTCTTTTCTGCTGTAGCCAAGGGGGCGTGTCCATGCTCTCCCTATCACAGCTCAGGAGGCAGTTAAAGGATGAAACTGAGCATGCGCAGCCTTCTCAGTGAGCAGGTCAAAGAAATAAGAAAAAATAAACAGCAGGTGGCGCTATACAGATACATTTTATAGAAGAATTCAGCAGCTTTGCAAAATTTTAAATTACATGCAATTACAAAAGTATTCAGATACAGGTGCTAGTTTGAAAACTGAAGAATATTTTTCATGGGACAACCCCTTTAAGATGGATTTACATGGGGCAACTAGAAACCGATTGTCAGGAAGGAAGCGTTCCTTCCTGACAGTTGGCTGCTTATTAAGTGGAGGTAGAGCACTGCATTTACATGCAGCAACCACCTCCACAGTATGAGAAAAAATGATTGCTCATCCTCATACAGCTGAATTGTTTCCGGGCAGCAGAGTGCTGTTTAGACAGAATGATCTGATGCCCAGAAATGATAATTTACTTGCAAGCACTAACGACAGTTTCACCCGATGAATGAGCATTTAATTCGTTCATTGGGTGATCAGCTGCACCTTTAGACAGGCAGATTGTCAGGAACAAGCGTTCGCAGGAACCTTTGTTCCTGATAATCTGCCCGAATATCGCCCATCTAAATCTACCTTAACTCACCTGTCAGATGCCCCGTTGTTCTGCACCTTATCAATGTAGTGGTGCGTCTCTTTTCATCAACGAGATCAAGAATACCCCATATGACCACTGAGTTCAGTGATTGGCCACAGTGATCTATGGGGTAGTCAGGGACATCATCAATTCCTCACCAGAAATGAATATTGGCATGAAGCACTAGAGTTGAAGTAATGAAACGGTGTCCGATGAGGAAGGATTTTATTGTTTACACTCATTGCTTTTACATAATGTTTTGGAGTCTTGAAAAAACCTTTAAAAGGGTTTTCTAAGATTTTTATACTGATGACCTATCCTCTGGATAGGCCATCAATATCTGATCAGTATGTGATCATGGGGGTCCGACACAGGGGTCCCCATCAATCTGCTGTTTGAGAAGGCACTAGCACTTGAGGTAGCAACGTGGTCTTCTGTCAGCTCACCAAGCACAGTATCATACATTGTACAGCGACATCATACGGCCAAGTCTACGCTGCAAAAAGGCCTCGGCACTACTGTGAGCACCGGTACCCTCTCAAACAACTGATCGGGGGTCCGGGTGTCGAAACACCAATGTTCCACAATGTTCAGATACTGATGACCTATCCTGAGGATAGGTCATCAGCATAAAAATCTCAGAAAACCCCTTTAAAAATTGGGGGGGAGAGGACACTTCTACATATAACTAAGCACCATAATTGCACAATGCTATAAATATTAGGCTTTATATAGTCAGCAATCACTTTGACTGATCGAGTAAGAAAACAAACTGTAGATTCGTAGTTATGTCTATAGCTTGTTTGTAGCTTCACAGAGGAAAACCCAATGCGTGTTACTATGTTAAGACATAACATGTTTATCAAGAAATAATCAGAAACCCTTTCCAAATCAAGGAGGCATCTAAAATAAAATTATCTCCAATTCACACAGTAAGTCAAATCAATAACTGTAATCTGTGGTCATAGATGGTATTTCCACACTGCAGAAAACTTTGGCATGTCTGGGTTTACAGCAAGTTACCAAGGAAATCTATTTAACTTAAGAATTGAGACGTCTTTTCACAAATTACACGGAGCTACATAATTGGTGCTGTTTGTGCGTGCTTATTACAAAAATCTGAAATCAATAGGAGATTTCATCTGATAAACAAAGTGCCTTTTTATATAAATTTTGCAGCTGTGGGATTTGCTTCATCTAATATATTGTGACGGTGACTGTCATGAACTGCACCTGTTCACTTTTTTATTGTACTTTTTTTGAAAATCCTGTGATTTGAATAATAGCAGTCACAAATATACCGTATAAGTACAATTTACAGTAATTTGAAACAAAAAGCATTTTCAGAGTTGAGAACTTTCAAAGCTGCCAAGAACATAGAATCTAGGAAAAGAAAGTATTTTATTAACCTGTTAGTAGCTTAAAGTGTACGTCCTCCCTTGAACACCATTTTATTTTTGTGTTTTTATCTAAATAGGTTTAAATGGTGTCCTGATGACGTTTGTTATAATACTAATCTATATATATATTCTACAGTCATGTACATATGGGGAGAAAACACAAGAAATACCAACAAATTAACAAACAATGTGACAAAGGGACAGTGGACCTCAGGGATGGATTGTGAACTTAAATTGGCCCAAGAAAAAAAAAACTGAAAGTGGCCCCATGCTGTAGTTGGGTCCAAATTGGCAGAAAGTGGGGCAAACACAATGAAACAAGATCACCAATAACACATTGAAGCACCAAATATCACCACAGCAGAACCAAATACCACAGTGCAGTACAAAACACTGCCTCAGCAGAACCAAATACCACAGTGCAGCACAAAATACCACCCCAGTGGAACCAAATACCACAGTACAGTACAAAACACTGCCCCAGCAGAACCAAATACCACAGTGCAATGCAAAGCACCGCCTTAGCAGAACCAAATACCACAGTGCAGTGCAAAACACCGCCTTAGCAGAACCAAATACCACAGTGCAGTGCAAAACACCGCCTTAGCAGAACCAAATACCACAGTGCAGTGCAAAACACCGCCTTAGCAGAACCAAATACCACAGTGCAGTGCAAAACACCGCCTTAGCAGAACCAAATACCACAGTGCAGTGCAAAACACCGCCTTAGCAGAACCAAATACCACAGTGCAGCACAAAACACTGCCCCAGCAGAACCAAATACCACAGTGCAGTGCAAAACACCGCCTCAGGGGGCAATATTATTACTGCTGAGGATGCTATAGGGGGTGACATAGTCACTACTGGACACTATAGGGGTAATATTATTGGGGGCACTATAGCAGGTATTATTACTGGGGGCATTATATGGGATAATTATTACTGGAGGCACTATATGGGCATTATAATTATTGCTACTGGGGGTACTTTGCTAATTATTACCATTGGGGCACTAAAAGGGGGCTTTTATTACTGATGGCACTATAGGGGGGCTTTATTTCTAATGGAGCCGCTCTAGTGCTGTTGGGACAGCGTTTTGTGCCACACTGTGGTATTTGGTTCTTCTTGGAGGTATATTGTATTGAATCTCTTATTATTGAAAAAGAAGCACAAGATAAAAGCAAATACAATGCAAATGAACATTTTCACAGTACAGCAGCAAATTACAGAGGTTTGTATGGAATCCAAGACATGGTATCACATTATAGTGAAAATGGTTCCAATTAATGTGGAGAGAAGTACAAATAGACAAATGGAACAAAATAGAACCATCTATTAACGCGTCATATAAATTGTCTTCCTCCGTAGTGAGGGCAGTATTTTGTACTGCACTGTGGTATTTGGTTTTGCTGGGGTGGTATTTTGTGCCACACTGTGGTATTTGGTTCTTCTGTGGTATTTTGCTCTGCACTGTGGTATTTGCTTCTGCTGAGGCAATGGCTTGTACTGCACTCTGGTATTTGGTTCTGCTGGGTCAGTATTTTGTGCTGCACTGTGGTATTTGGTTCTGCTGAGGTGGTGTTTTGTATTGCACTGTGGTATTTGGTTCTGCTGGGGTGGTATTTTGTGATGCACTGTGGTATTTGGTTCTGCTGAGGCAGTGTTTTGTGCTGCACTGTGATATTCGGTTCCGCTGGGGAGGTATTTTGTGCTGCACTGTGGTCTTTGGTTCTGTTGAGGTGATGTTTTGTACTGCACTCTGTTATTTGTTTCTGCTGGGGTGGTATTTTGTGATGCACTGTGATATTTGGTTCTGCTGAGGTGGTGTTTTGTACTGTACTGTGGTATTTGGTCTCGCTGGGGTGGTGTTTTGTACTACACTGTGGTATTTGGTTCCGCTAAGGCAGTATTTTGTGCTGCACTGTGGTATTTGGTTCCGCTGGGGTGGTATTTTATGCTGCACTGTGGTATTTGGTTCTGCTAAGGCAATGCTAGGGAGCATTGCTGTTACACCTAAAGGCTCTGCTCTCTCTGCAACTGCTGCGCCCTCTGCACTTTGACTGACAGGGCCAGTGTCACGAAATAGGTAGGGAATAGTGCAGCCCTGAGCTGCACCCACACCACTATCCCTACCTACTTGCACGGTCCATCCTAACTGATGGTACACAACTGGACAGCGGTCCTTAGCTTAAGTGCAGGGCCTTACAGGGAGGGGTAACAAAGGGAGAAAACTACAGACTAAGACAGACAACAAAGATGCGCAATCATATACCAGGCTGGGTCAGATACCAAGAAGTCAATAATCCAAACGTAAGCAAAAACCAAAACAAGAGGAGGCCGAGGTCAAGAGCCAGGAGATCGCGTCAGTACAAAGGGGTATCACAAGGTTGAAGTCAAGTAAAAGCCGAGGTCAATAAACAATAGCACCACATACAAGAAAACACAGTGAGGCAAGCCCAGCAGGATGCCTGGTTAAATAGGCAAGGCTGATGGGTCAAGTGATGTGGCCAGCGCCAGGTGACCTTCGTCAGAAACAACCACACACCTGAGCGCCGACTCATCCACGTCGGCGCTCACATTTTCCCTTGTTCCTGCTCGTTGTCTAAGAGATGGGGAACACTGCCATACTAAGGAGGCGTGCGCGGCCGGGTCCTCCACCCCCTTGTTGTCAAGGAGTCGAGGACACCGGCCGTGTCCAATGTCGGCTCCTCGCTCCTCCTCACTAGCGGGATGCTGGCGGCGCTGCAGAGAGGGAGTGAGCCGCTGGCTCCCCGTTACAGCCAGGCAGTAAAAATATCATCACGCCTGGTCCTGTCAATCAAAGTGCAGAGGATGCGGCAGTTGCAGAGAGAACAGAGGCTCTAGGAGTAATAGCAACACCCCTATTGCTCCTAGAGGCTAACTTTCATACATTAAAACATAATTTTACTCTGCGATGCGGGCACATATGAACATGGGACCAACACAGATATCTTCAGCTGCCAAGCGCACATGTAACAGGTCAGCCAGTGTCATAGGTACAAGTCTGCTGACAGTGTTGCCTTTCAGTAGTTATCTACAGTTGTAGCAATGTTACACTGACATCTAACGTGTTGCATATCACTGAAGTAAATGGTATGTCATTTATTGTGTTCCATCAAGATCTGCTCCTGGCAGCTAAAATTAATTTAATAAACATGGGTTTTATAATAGATGGCAATGATCATTTCCATCTTACTGATTTTCTATAAGCATAACAAAAATACTGCATTTCCATAAGGTTCTGTCAAATAGCTTTTTACATGACATAGTAAAGACTGCATGGAAATGATGGTTTTTCGCAGGCATACAGACTGGAGTGAATTTTAAGAATCCAGGGTTCAATTGGATGAGAAAGAAATGGCTGGTAAGCTTTAGATATAAGAAGCTGTAAAATAAATCTATCCATGTGTATTAGCCAAGGTAATCCCTCAATATAGATTGCACAAATGTGACACAAGTCTATGACCATGTAATTATAGTGTGATCATACAAAGAGTGCAGCACTTCAATGGCTCGAAAATCAATTCTATTTATATACTTAACAGAAGCAGAGGATGATCCTTATCTGCGGGAGCCGGAGGACACAGCTCTCAATATAATCGCAGCCATCAGAATTTTTTTCTGCTTAGTTTTTCCCTGCAGTTAATTGTCACATAGGCTATTTATTCATCTACGACAAAATCTGTATGGAGTTGTTTATTTTGAACATAATCATATCATCTTTAATCATTTTCTTCTAATTATTATTAAGATTTGGTAGGATGTAATAATTATATACTTAAAAACATTTCAAAACAGATTAAAAAATCTATAACTCAATGATGCTTTTTAGTGATACATGTGTATTTTTTTTTACTATGAAGGACAAGGTCACAGGCGATCACAATGTTACTGGTCTCATCATCCTCACATTTCAATTAAAATAGCAGAACGGGCAGGTTTGTAAAAATGTCTCTTTACGTGTTGCAGTTAGAGAGGAGTGAATCAATTTGTCAGCAGGGCTTCTTCCCCTGTGAGGGACTGTTCCCGCAAGTGAAAGAGCGCCTACCTGCTGCTAGATTGACATGGCCAGACATTTTGACCAAGCCCTGCTAAAGCTGTGCGCTGCTTTGGAGCAGCGACTACGCAGGTGCTAATACCCGGAAGTTGCTGCCCCAAAGCCGATTAGCCCTTGCTTGACTAATTGGAGCAGCAGTGCAGGGAGGAATTTTCAGGGCTGGACTAAATGTCCGACCCTGTCAATCTAGCGGCAGGTGGGCCAGCAAGGACAACCCCCTGCAGTTGAAGAAGTCCTGCTGATGAGACAAATCGATTCGTTAGAATGTAATCACTCATCCCTAGTTAATATGTTGTGAGTTTTATCATGATGGTTGATGGAAAAAAATGCTCCTTTGTCAAGGTATTTCTTATACATACTAGTTATGGTGCCCCTTGCTCTTCTTTTAATTCCCTCTCAGAACTTCCACCCAATGTGTTCAGGGCTAGTGGTCACCTATTCCCTATAGCTCAGTCACTGCACCTCGATCTTCTTGCATACTGCAACGCTATAAATTTGAAATGCAAAGAACGATGGCAGAATTGATTTTTTTTTAAAAAAAAGGGGGTTACCAACTTATCTGGTCGGGCTCTAGTGCTGGGTTCTGTGGCTTGGCCGTGCTGGGTGAGGCATGGCTGCTGGCTGCGCCCCCTTGATGCGCTTCGTAGCTATATCCCCTAGGGACACGGTCACGGCCCAGTTATCCCACTGCTGTTCAAACTGGTATTCTGGTCCAATGGGGCGCTAAGTCCCTGGACCTATTAGATTCTGATCCCGGAACTCGGCACTCTATTTAAATCCCCTGCTGGCAATACTCTTTTGCCAGTTATAGGTTTTTATTCCCTAGGTTCTGTTCTGTGTGAGTTTGGATTGCTTATTGTATTCAACTCAGTTTGTCTTTGACCACTGAATGTATCGTGATTTGGTATTGTGTTTCCCGTCTGGTTCTTATTTTGACTTGGCTATTCTGACTACTGTCTGTCACCTGATTTGGTACTGCATTGCCAGCCTGGTTCTGACCCATTCCTGTACGACTCTGTCTTTGTGTAGTTTTGTCAGTCCTGCACTTAGCAGAGTAGGGAACGTCAATCAGTTGCAGACTTGCCGCCTAGGGCTGGCACTGCAAGTAATCAGGGAAACTGGTCTGGGTGCCAGTTAGGACTCACTGTCTGAGTGTTCCTGCTACTGTGCTGACAAAAAGGCAATAAATTAATGATATAAAAAAAAAACAGCACTATCCCACCTACAGGTCTTGGGACTATGGCTATGCATCTATTATAATAGAATTAACTATCTAAAAAAATATTTGTGCTCACAAAATACAAAGTATGCAATAAAAGCAACCAATGTACTATGTGTACATATACAGATTTGCTAGGAAAGTGACCAAAGAGTGCAGTTCAGTATTTTACCATCTAGTTATAATTATATAGAGAATAGCTGATCCCCGAAACAATGTATCAATCCAACTGCTAACCTTTGTTTCATTGCTACCATTTACCATAAGTGGATCCTTTACCAGCTCATCAGGATATATGTGAAGAGGTATATTGTGTGTGCCATGATAGTAATCTACAGATGGTATTTCAAAACACAGGAATTTCATTTTGATGGCCTATCCTTAGAATAGGCTATCAATATCAGAACGGCAGAAGTCAGACACCCCGCAGCCCCATCGATCAGGAGATATTTTTTGCATATTTTTTTCCTATGGAGCATACACAGCAGGTCTCCCTAACAACTAATAGTCATATTAAATTGGAAAAACTCTCCTAAAAAAGTTACCTTTTCATTGTAGATTTTGAATATATTGCCTCAAATAAATATAGTTGGTGAAAAAAATCATGTGCCTTAAAGGGACACTACCTTCATTTTTTCCTCACATTTTCAACAAGCTATATATGAATATTCTTTTTTTTTTATACAAACAAACAATTGGATGGTTTTCTGAATATCATTTTGAAGGCACTCCATATATTCTACTTCCTGTCCTGGTTTATTAACTTCCTCTTTGGACTTTTAGAACCGCAAACAGATTTCCTCAGTCAGACCATTCACTCTGACCAGAGAGAGAGGGGGGTTGAGTGACTCCATTAAATCCTCACACATTACACTGATGCTCTTCTGTGGGCATTTTTATCTAGGCCTCTCAAGAGAAAAAGAGAGCGATCATACTGTTATCCCAATTCTACTTATCAACTTGTTTTTCAATGATAAAACATTGCATATTTTTTAAATGTAAACCACATAGGTGCTGCAATCAGCATTGATAAATAGCTAATTAGATGTAGAGAAGTTATTAAATAACAAGCGCTCATCTTTTCACACTTTTTATGAAAAAACACCCCCATATGTAACAAAGGGCAATTATGCTCTCTGATTGATATGGAAGACATAACATGAAGGGTTAAAGAGGTTGCCTGGGCTTTTTCTATTGATGACCTATCCTCAGGATAGGTCATCAATATCAGATCGGTGGCCGATCAGCTGTCTTCTTCCTTCTTGCTCGCTGCTGTATGTCTATGGGACAGCAGCAGCAGACAGGAAAGGAGAGTAAGGAGACGGCACATGTGCACTGTGCGCGCTGTCTCCTGATACAGCTAATTGGCGGGGGACCCCCGCCGATCTGAAATTGATAGGATAGGTCATCAATCGAAAAAGCCTGGAGAACCCCTTTAATATCATCCCTTTTCTGGAGTGATTTAAACCCATACAGGGACGGGAGCTACATCTGTGAGTCTCCTCTCTCTGCATGCTGTCTGCTCGCCCCACTCCGGCCACCCTTTTACCTCTCCGCACAGGATGCAATGAGAGCTGTAAGTACAATATATGCAGCTCTCTCTTCAATCTGCCCTAATTCCAAGCAGATTGTGCCGAAAGCCACATTAGAACAAGACTAATAAAATGGCTCAAATTGAATTGTAGCCTGAGAAAGAGCCCTTAGAAGTGGCCTCCTTCTGCAGCCACACAGGCCAAGCTGGCGCTCTGCAAAAAAGCATCCTGCTCTGCTTGAATAAACCCAGCTTAGGCTAATCAGTGGGGGGAATGGTAAAACTAAATGAATAATTTATGTGCTTTGGTCATATCTGTAACAGACAATTTTTACATTACTATTCAATGTGGTTTAAACATGGTTCACATGCTTACAAAGGTTCAGGACTTCTGCTCTAACATCATCCTCCATCCACGGTAGCTGTGACTGTGAGTCCTGCTTCTAAAGTGTGTATAAAAACATTAGCCAGGGATTGAGATATCTCTTTTCTCCGGTTTTTATTATGCTGACATTTAAATCAAGCTCGGCTAAAAGTGAAATTTTCATAACATCACTTTATTACAGAACCCGCACCTGCTGACAATGGGTGATGTATGCTTCTTTGTAATTCTAAATGAAGAACAGATCTTCCTCTAAATCATGATCTTGTCATGATGGTAAATCATTCTTCTCTGCAGAAGACGTCCAGAGCACAGCACAGTCTGTTCTGCAAATTTCTCTCCTTTCAAGTTTCATTTTGGATGGATTACATGATCCAGACCAGCTGATATATTTACATAATGAGAAGAAA
The DNA here is from genome assembly GCA_900303285.1 of Rhinella marina. NCBI lineage: Eukaryota > Metazoa > Chordata > Amphibia > Anura > Bufonidae > Rhinella > Rhinella marina. The sequence goes on along the minus strand of ONZH01026077.1, from coordinate 41,207 downwards.
GGGAATTGTATGTCATGTATTTTATTTATGTTTGTCACATACATGTATGTCATATATGTATTTATGTATGTCATATACGTGTAGAATAGCTACATACAGCTGACTATTTATCCATCTAAAAAAATAAAAATCAGGCAGCACACTCACATGAAAAAAGTTAAAGTGTTTATTCACCCATGCTAGAAGAGTGACGTTTCGGCTCTGTACCAGAAAGGCTCTGGTACAGAGCCGAAACGTTGTGCTTCTAGCATGGGTGAATAAACACATTAACTTTTTTTCATGTGAGTGTGCTGCTTGATCTTTATTTTTTGTATTGTGGGTCAGGGTCGGACCCTATGGGCTTGCATCTTTGCTTTTTCTCTTTTGTATCTTTTTGTCTTGTGCTGCTGCTCTTTTGCTATCTATCTATCTATCTATCTATCTATCTATCTGTTATCTACAGTATGTATTTATAAAGATACCCCCTATAATATATTCTTCACAATTACCATATTTTTCGCCCCATAAGACGCACTTTTTCCCCTCAAAAAATGGGGGGGAAATGCCCCTGCGTCTTATGGGGTGAATGCTAATGAGCGCTTCCATTATGGAAGCGCTCATTAGCACGGAGGACCGGGAAGTGGTGAAGACTCTGTACTCACCGCTTCCTGGTCCTCCCTTCAGCTGTGCAGGGCTGCGCACAGCGTGAGGGTGCTCTGTGACCTCATGCTGTGCGCGCAGGGTCACAGCACAGCCGTAGCAAGCAGAAGACAGAGTGCGGGCGGAGGAGCGGCGGCGTCCAGGAGCAGGAGAGGTAAGTGGCTTTTTTATTTTAATAGAGGCATGGGGACTCACATGACAGCTGAATAGAGGCATGGGGGCTGATATGGGGGATGAATAGAGGCGTGGGGGATGATATGGGGAATGAATAGAGGCATGGGGGCTGATATGGGGGATGTATAGAGGCATGGGGGGATGATATGGGGGATGAATAGAGGCATGGGGGCTGATATGGGGGATGTATAGAGGCATGGGGGATGATATGGGGGATGAAGTGAGGCATGGGGGCTGATATGGGGGATGAAGTGAGGCATGGGGGCTGATATGGGGGATGAAGTGAGGCATGGGGATGATATGGGGGCTGAAGTGATGCATTGGGCTGATATGGGGGCTAATTACAGGCATGGGGCTGATATGTGGGCTAATTACAGATATGGGGGCTAATTACAGGAATGGGGGCTGATATGGGGGGCTAATTACAGGCATGGGGGCTGATGAGAGGCATGGGGGCTCATATGGGGGCTGATGAGAGGCATATGGGGGCTGATAAGAGGCATGGGGCTCTTATTTGAGGTCTGATTGGGGGTCATTCACATTGGGGTCTGAGCTGAGGTCTAATTGGGGTCTGATCTGAGGTCTTATTAACATTGAGGGGTCTAATTGGGGCTGTGAGCTGAGGTCTGATTAATATTGGGCGTCTGATTGCTGGTCTGACCTGAGATCTAATGAAAAATATTTTTTTCTTATTGTTCTCTCAAACCTAGGTCTTATGGGCCGGTGCGTCTTATAGGGCGCAAAATGTACTTTGTTCATTGTGGTTGACTAAAGCCTGTATGAATGATAGTCGGCCAGATAATCGGTAACAAGTGGTCATAGGCAATAATGGTTTTTAAAGGGGTTCTCCAGGAAATAAGAAAATGAAAATACTCAAATATTACTTTATTATAAATATATTCCCAAATACCTTTCATTAGTTATAATGGCTTGTTTTGTCTAGGGAGCAAACATTAGGAGAAACAAAATGGCCGCCATCCTATTGGTGCACACAAAACTGGTCCTAATCACACAAGAAGACAAGTTACTTGACAACACTGAGCTAAAGAGCTGCCTCATCCTCCTCTCTGCTCTGCTTGTCAGGGATTATGATGCTGAATACAGTTTCTGATATTTAGCTGAATCTCTGTGGGAATGGAGTTCATGGGGAGACATGAAGTACAGAGAGGATGGACAGGACAGACTGTGGTAATGTGGGGCTGTGGTAATGGAGACTGCATACAAATGCCGCTGCTCATTAGCCACATCTGCTCATGAACTCCATTCCTACAGAGATTCAGCTAAAGTTATTATCATCTGTATCATCATAATCCCTGACAAGCAGAGAGGAGGATGAGGCAGCTCTTTACCTCAGTGTTGTGAAGTAACTTGTCCTGGTGTGTGATTAGGACAGGTTTTGTGTGTACTGATAGCACAGCAGCCATTCTATTTTCATCATCGTTTCATCATCGTTTGCCGGTGGCAGATCACGTTGTCTAATCACAATCTGCTGCCAGCAAACAGCAAGCTAGTATGGGGATGAGCAATGGCATTAGCGATCACTCATCACCATACTGTTGTGGAGATCGCTGCATGTAATAGCAGTAGTCTCCTCCGTTGACGAGCAGGCGCTTTCCGGGAATAATGTTTTTCACAGAAGTCCCATTTACTTCTATGGGACCAGAGATGTGTGAAAAATGCAGAATATAGAACATGCTGCTATTTTCACGTAACAATGATGCATGAAAATAAATGCTCATATACACAGACCCATAGAAATGAATGGGTCAGGATTCACTGCGGGTGCAAGGCATTTAATCCACGCATTGCAACCGTACTGAAAATTCACTCATGTGAAAGAGGTCTTAAACTAATACAGCCCTAACTTTTCTGTAACTGTCATCTTTGTATCATTTGGCCAAGAATCACGCCATGTTTGAGGAGCTAATAAACTCTTGGTTCAGTCAGACTGCCACTGATCCACTGGTGGTGGCACTGAAAGGGAACTCAAAATGCGTTGACAATTGTTTCTGGCACAACTGGAGAGGTTGACATACTTTTAGCACTTATTAGCAGGAAGAATTTCATGTTGTCTGAAATCACTAAAAATTCTGTGCACATGACTGAGCCCTTCTTAGGAGGTGGTATGGTGGCACGTGGAATACTTGCGCCTCTGCTCATCCAATTTTTCTGTTGGATACATATAGAAATCAGAGGCATACAGAGATGCAGGTCTTAGAGATGTCTTATTACAGCTCCGGGCAACTTTGAGTTTATGAAGCTATAACACTACCTGGAAGTTGGAAGGATACTGTAGATAAGTGATGCTATTCTTTAAAGCTCTATAGGGTCCCAAACCTTTACAACAAAGCAAGTAAATATGTAGGCTAGATACATAAATATACATTGACATATCACCAGGGGCATAGCTATAGGGGGTGCAGAGCCCAGGAGCCTGAGGGGGCCCAAAGACCCTTGTACCGCATAAGAAGACACACAGAGCACTGAGGGAAGGGGGCCCATGAGCCTTTAGCTACGCCCCTGCATATCACATAGTTGAATCTTTTCTTTCAATGTTTTTGTGCTATTTAGCAGTACTGGTCCATATGATGCTACATGAAAATACAGAGGCCCTTAGATCCTGTAATATGGAGCATGGAGTTATATAATAGAGACATAGTGGGGATTGCAGAGTAAATGTAGACGTTCACTTCACCTATTTCCAAATCTGTGAGCACTCAAACCACTATGGTGCCACGCAGAGATTTCCATTACAGATTCAAAGAAATAATTTTCCGCAAGGCAGCAGAATTAGCATTTCATCAACAAATCAGTTCTGTGTCATTTCATTACCATCAGTGTAACAAATGTAGCAGCATCTGATATAAATCTAGGCTGTGATATTTTACCTTTCGTATTTAAAACTGTATATTCTTGAGGCAGGTATGGGGACATTTATTCTTATATTGTTATTTGTGATGCTTTATCATAAAACGCAAAAATAAAAGAACCAGAAAGCAACTCTAGTAATTCATGGAGAGCGCCAAAATCCACAGGTATCTTCAAAGACATCCTTATTTATTGCTCTAAGTGTTAAGCTAGGCATACATTTTATAAAGCTATTGGCAGAATGCTGATTTGTCTGACAGCTATCCCTATGAAGCCCCCCTTCCCCCAGTAAATGCAAGCTTGGCTTCCTAGAGTCGCCTGCGATGCAGCTGCAGCCATGTGGGGAGTGGGGTAAGTATAACCTATATGAGGTGTCCAAGCATTGGGGGGGTCATTATAGGGTTTGGATAACCCCTTTAAATCATCTGAAATTATGAAGTCTGTATGGCCAGCTTTAATCTTCAGCAAAAGAGATAACATATAAGAAGGTGCTTTCCTTGAGTCTCAGTGTGTTAGTTTTGTTTTTGCAATGTAGTTCTCTTCAATTGGAAAACAATTACATTTTATAAAAGGATGACTATATCTGTAAAAATATAAATTCATTATTTTTATGCTGGGCTGAGCTCTTCATTTACATTCATGTATTCTCTAAGATGGAAAAGAGAGAAAGCTCTCTAGAAACTAGAAAAACTACAATCCCTTTACTGGAATAGATCATTCACTGTTAAAGGGGTTATCCCATGAATAATGTAAAAATGAAAATCAGACATCATATAGAACATGACAACCTCTTTTTAACAAAGCTAGAACCAGCCCTGTACCTTACATGGATCCAGAGATCTCCCCATTCATTGCTCTGCTAGATTTATATCAAGCTGACAGCTCAGAGGGAGTGTCTTTTCTGCTGCAGCTCAGAAGGCGTGTCCATGCTCTCCCTATCACAGCTCAGGAGACAGTTAAAAGTTGAAACTGAGCATGTGCGGCCTGCTCAATGAATAGGTCAAAGAAATAAGAAATTAAGTGGTCCTATACAGATACATTTTATTGAATAACTCAGTAGCTATACAAAATTTTTAATGATATGCAATTACAAAAGTATTCAGATCCAGGTGCTGGTTTGAAAACTGTAGAATATTTTTTGTGGGATAACCCCTTTAAATATAGAGATCCATTGATGCAGCATTCTCAGTCAATATTGTTCCAATTTATAATGAAAAATGTACTCTTTCAGCAGACGTGAAGACAGTATCACACACAAGCTAAGAAACAAATGCTCAAAAATGGAAGTTATTTTACAATCCAGTCGTTGTTGTCCACCTCACTGTTGCAGTGGCAGCCCAGAGGCATTGTTATCTTGCTCACGAGCTCCGGCACTCCTGGCAGCATGGACCTGCCTCCTGTACTCCATATCCTCCTAGCAGATCTTGGGGTAACCCTGTCCTTCCCTGCAGGTGTGGCCTGCTTGTCTGCCATGTCTCTGACTCTGTTTTTAGGATGTTCATGCGCTCCCTCTGGCTCTTAAAGTGCAAGTGCACACTTTAATCTTCACCAGGCTATGACTGTCCACCTTGAGGTACTTAGTGAGGGGCAGGCTGAGGTCACTTATTTTTGATAATTTCTAATCTAAAATATTTTCAGCTTGGAAAACAAAAAATAAGTGATAAAGGTAAAAGTGGTATATGTCTATAACTCAGATACTGTGTTTAAAGGTTTCATTTTAGCGGCTCTTTCCCTTCATTACTTGTTAGTGTAGTGAGCAGATACAGGACCGTATTGTTCTACAGTTACCAGGACTATTAACTGTTACTAGGTAGCATTCATATAGGCTAAGGTCATTATACATGCATACTGCACTCTGGAGACCTTATAGGAGGGGCCAATGGGCTAGAAGGTTTAAAGTTCTATGTGTGTAACAGAGAATTAAGCTCCAAGGAAGACGTCTATGAGACAACTGCCTATCTCTGTATTCCACCATGTTGGGCACTGGCCATCAAGGAGGATGCCCATTGATTGTAGGTCAAGTGATTTTTTTCTGTATCTTATGTTGTATGAGAAACGTATTATTAACCTAGCTGTTTCTTAAGCCTATTTATTCCCGTACCTTAGAATCCACCTTAAAACAGATACTAAAATCAATACATTAACAGCATTTACTGTGCACTGATCAAAAGTCCCCTATTTTATGGACTGTGGATGTCTATAGGTGTTTGACACCCTGGCTATGGTACTAGAGGAAAGAGGATCTCAGGATTAAATTGTCCACGCATGATCAGATTGGCATAGGTTAACTTGGGGTATGGAATCTAAATAAAATCTAAATAAGAACTGATACTACCTTTGTCCATAAACTTGAGATCACTTCTATGATTGACAGCTATTGCTTCTGACCACATTAAACTACAAAACTGAAATATGCCTAATCCTTCTTTCCCCTGTAGTAAGGAGATCCCGATACATAAAAGATAATTGGCTCATCCCACTGATATCAGTACTTTTGCTTGATCTTTATTTAGTGTGTATGGTCATCTTTACTGTCATACTAAGATACATTTTGTTAAATGTTATTCCCAATCAGTGCTCTGTACCAGAGTAAATAGGAACCAGAAAAACCATACTGAGAGGTGAAACGGGAGTTTGGCCATGACTAATGCAGATAGTGGAGATATAGTCAGAAAACCACACACAAGCTGGATGAAGTCATGTGTATCCAAGAAATTGTTTCAGAAGGCAAATGGACTAAAACATCAGCATGATTAACCCCTTGAGGACAGAGCCCATTTTGGCCTTAATGTCTGGGCCAAATTTTTGAATTCTGACATGTGTCACTTTATGTGGTTATAACTTTGGAACGCTTTTACTTATCCAGGCCATTCTGAGATTGTTTTCTTGTGACACATTGTACTTCATGACAGTCATAAATTTGAGTCAATATATTTCACCCTTATTTATGAAAAAATCCCAAATTTACCAAAAATTCGGAAAAATTTGCAAATTTCCAAATTTCAATTTCTCTACTTTCAAAATACACCGTAATACCTCCAAAAATATTTTTTATTTTACATTCCCCATATGTCTACTTTATGTTGGCATCATTTTGTAAACGTCATTTTACTTTTTTAGGACGTTAGGAGGCTTAGAAGTTTAGAAGCCATTTTTCAAATTTTCACCAAATTTTCCAAAACCATTTTTTTTTAGCACCAATTCAGATATAAAGTGATTTTGAGGGGCTTACATAAGGAAACCCCCCATAAATGACCCCATTTTAAAAACGTCACCCCTCAAAGTACTCAGAATTAGATTGTTGAAGTTTGTTAACCCTATAGGTGTCTCACAGGAATAACCCAAAGATAGTCTGTAAAAATGGAAAATCAGATTTTTTAGACTTACACATTGGTGTAACCCCAAATTTTTCATTTTAACAAAGGGTAGAAGGATAAAAAGCCCCACAAAATTTGTGGTGCAATATCTCCCGAGAACGGAAATACCCCATATGTCTATGTAAAGTATTGTGTGGGTGCACAGAACGGCTTAGAAAGGAAGCAGCGCAGTGTGAATTTTGGAGAGTGGATTTGGCTGGAATTGTCACTGGCTATGTTGCGTTCACAAAGCCCCCCTGTGTCTGAACACTGGAAACCCCTCACATGTGACCCCATTTTGGAAACGACACCCCTCAAGGAACATTTCAAGGGGTGCAGTGATCAGTTAGACCTAATTGGTAAATTACAGAAATTTAGGAAAGTGGACAGTGAAAATGAAAAATCCATTTTTTTGTTTTCACTGTCCACTTTCCTAAAATTCTGCAATTTACCTATTGGATCTAACTGATCACTGCACCCATTGAAATGTTCCTTGAGGGGTGTCGTTTCCAAAATGGGGTCACATGTGGGGGGTTTCCACTGTTTAGACACAGGGGGGCTTTGTAAATGTGACATAGCCCCCAATGACAATTCCAGCCAAATCCACTCTCCAAAATCCAATGGGGGCTCTTTCCTTTCTAAGCTATGCTGTGGGCCCGTACACCACTTTATATCCACATATGGGGTATCTACATTCTCGGGAGAAATTGCATCACAAATATTGGGGGCTTTTTCTTCTAATAACCCTTTTGATCATGAAAAATATGGGCCTACCTCAACATATAAGTGTAAAAAATATTTTTTTTCATTTCCATTGTCCACTTTAATAAACTTCTGTAAGTTACCTATAGGGTCTAACTGTTCACTGCACCCCTTAAAATGTTCCTTGAGGGGTGTCGTTTCCAAAATGGGGTCACTTTTTGGGGGCGTTCACTGTTCAGATACCAGGGGGGCTTTGTAAAAGCAACATGGCCCCCCAGTGACAATTCCAGCCAAATCCACTCTCCCAAAATCCAAAGGACGCTCTTTCCTTTCTAAGCCATGCTGTGTGCCCGTACACCACTTTATATCCACATATGGGGTATCTACATTCTCGGGAGAAATTGCATCACAAATATTGGGGGGCTTTTTCTTCTAATAACCCTTTTGATCATGAAAAATATGGGCCTACCTCAACATATAAGTGTAAAAAATATTTTTTTTCATTTCCATTGTCCACTTTAATAAACTTCTGTAAGTTACCTATAGGGTCTAACTGTTCACTGCACCCCTTAAAATGTTCCTTGAGGGGTGTCGTTTCCAAAATGGGGTCACTTTTTGGGGGCGTTCACTGTTCAGATACAGGGGGGCTTTGTAAATGTGACATAGCCCCCAATGACAATTCCAGCCAAATCCACTCTCCAAAATCCAAAGGACGCTCTTTCCTTTCTAAGCCATGCTGTGTGCCCGTACACCACTTTATATCCACATATGGGGTACCTACATTCTCAGGAGAAATTGCATCATAAATTTTGTGGTGCTTTTTCTCCTTACACCCTTTGTGAAAATAAAAAATTTAGGCCTACACCAACATATAAGTATAACAAAAATAATTTTTTTTACGCTTATATGTTTGGGTAGGCCCAAATTTTTCATTTTCACAAGTGGTATAAGGAGAAAAAGCCCCCCAATATTTGTGATGCAATTTCTCCTGAGAACATAGATACCCCATATGTGTATATAAAGTGGTCTATGGGCCCACAGCATAGCTTAGAAAGGAAAGAGCGCCCTTTTGGATTTTTAACAGTGGATTTGGCTGGAATTGTCACTGGGGGCTATGTCACATTTACAAAGCCCCCATGTGTCTAAACAGTGGAAACCCCCCACATGTGACCCCATTTTGGAAACGATACCCCTCATGGAACATTTCAATGGGTGCAATAGGTGGTTACACCCCATAGGTAAGTTACTGTAGTTTGGGAAAATGGATGGTTGAAATGAAAAACCCATTTTTTTTATCTCCACTATCCATTTTCCCAAACTACAGTAACTTACCTATGGGGTCTAACCACTCATTGCACCCATTGAAATGTTCCTTGAGGGGTTACGTTTCCAAAATGGGGTCACATGTGGGGGTTTCCACTGTCCAGACACTAGGGGGGCTTTGTAACCATGACATAGCCTCCAGTGACAATTCCAGCTAAATCCAAAATCCAAAGGTCACTCCTTCCTTTCTAAGCCCTACTGTGCGGGCACACAACACTTTACATCCACATATGGGGTATCTATGTTCTCAGGAGAAATTGCATTAAAAATAGTGGGGGGCTTTTCTCCTAAGACCCTTGAGAAAATGAAAAATTAGGGCCTACCCCTATATATAAGTGGAAAAAAAAAACTATTTTTTACACTTATTTGTTGGGTGGGCACAATTTTTTCATTTTTATAAGGGGTCTTAGGAGAAAAGCCCCCCAATATTTGTAATGCAATTTCTCCTGAGAACGTAGATACCCCATATGTGGATGTAAAGTGGTGTGTGCCCGCACAGTAGGGCTTAGAATGAAAGGAGCGCCCTTTGCATTAGTCTGGAATTGCAATGTATTTCTATTACCAGGGCAGGAATTCCTCTGCATTCCGGAGTACCTGGCTTGTGACATCACTCCGGTTGTGACATCACGCTGTACTAGTGATGTCACAGGCCAAGTGCTCACAGGCCCTGTAGTGTTGATCCAGAGGAAGGCAAAAACCCCAGGAGGCAGACGCCAATTTACCTCACTGTAAGGAAAAATTCCTTCCTGACTCCAATCTGGCAATCGGAATAAATCCCTGGATCAACAACCTTCTCGGTTGAGTTCACCATGACCGTTTCCTCTGGTCCATGGTGTCTCAACGCTCTTACAGTGAAGAATCCCAGGGGTGACCTTAAAAAATGGGGACAAAGATCACAGAAATCTAATACCTCATAGACGTGTGGTACGCCTTGAAGCATTCATTTATGCAGAGGCCCGGGTGATCGGGACAGGTGTCACATTGATATCTGGTGTCCCTTCGTATACCTCTTTTGTAACACACTCTGCATCTTTTCTGTGATCGTCCCTTTTTCCCGGTGTGGGGGACTTCACCCGGGAAATGTTGCCCTGGGACAATACGGGAGCCTTCAGTTCCAGAGGTGCTCGCCTGTTCTTGGTCACCAAATATCAAGGCCTTTATTACTACCCTCCTGGAACTGAAGGAATCTCCTTGTGTAACCGTTCAAGCGGCAAAGTACAAAGGCGTTGTACATTGCCGTTTGAACCATGTGGACAACCAGCTTCTTGTACCAGACTCTGGTTTTCCTCATGGCGTTATATGGTTTGAGGACTTGATCAGACAGATCAACTCCTCCCATATAATGGTTGTAATCCACAACACAGTTCGGCTTTAGGATCTCTGTTGTGGAACCACGCAGCGTCACAGGGGTGCTGCCGCTGTCATGTATGGTGGTCAGCATAAGGACATCCCTTTTGTCCTTATATCTGACCAGCAACATTCTATCACTACAATAGGCCCTACTATCACCCCGTGGTATCGGTGTTGCTAACAGGGAGGTTGGGAGGCCTCTCAGGTTTTTCCTTGCAGTTCCGCAAGCTGTGGTAGCTCGGGCAGCAAGGGCCTGAAAGAGATGGACGCTGGTGTAGAAGTTATCAACGTACAGTTGATAACCCTTGTCCAGCAGTGGGAACATTAGGTCCCACACTATTTTCCCGCTAACTCCAAGGGTGGGGGGGCATTCTGGGGGCTCTATGCGGGTATCCCTCCCTTCGTAAACTCTAAACCTGTAAGTGTACCCGGAGGTACTCTCACAGAGTTTATAGAGTTTAATCCCGTACCGTGCCCGCTTACTCGGCAGGTACTGCCGGAAGTGAAGTCTGCCCTTGAAACTTACTAGGGATTCGTCAAGGGACAGAAACTTCTCCGGGGTATAGGCCTCAACAAATTTCTTGGCGAAGTGATCTATGACCGGCCGTATTTTGAACAGCCGGTCATATGTGGGGTGATCACGGGGTGGACACGTTGCATTATCATTGTAATGCAAGAACTTTAGGATCAGTTCGAACCGTTGCCGTGCCATCGCCATGCGGTATATTGGAGTGTTGTATATAATGTCACCACTCCAATATTGCCGAATTTTGGGTTTCTTCACTAGACCCATATGCAGAAAGAGACCCCAAAATGTCTTAATCTCTGCTGCATTCACAGACGTCCACGCCTGTGGGGGTCTGTGATAGCAAGACGTCGGATTTTGGGCCAGGAATTGACTGGCATATAAATTTGTTTGCACCACCATGTGCTCAACAAATTCATCACAGAAAAAGAACGTAAAAAAATCAATTTCTGTGAAATTTGTTGTGCACATCTGGATTCCTGCGCGTCCCACAAACGCAGGAATGCATGGTGCGTAATTTGGGGTGGCTGGGGTCCACACAGGAGCCCCTGTATGGGGGGGCTCCGGTGCGACCGTTCTGGGACGTCGCCTAATTGGACGCTCGTCATCACTGGATGACGAGGAGGAAGAAGAATGGAGGAAAGCAGGATCCTCTTCTTCTTCCTCACTGGCGGTATCGGTGTCGGAGTTATTGGCAATAATTTCATATGCCTCTGACACCGTATACCCCCTGTGGGATCTGCGGGACATTTTTATTTTCTAGGGGGAATGTGATGTGTGTGTGGGGGGTGAAATTACTTTATTATGTGTGTAGCGTAGTGTAGGGCAGTGTAGTGATTTTACTTTCAACCACTTTTGTGTCACTTTTTACCGGTGTGCATCCACTGGATGCACGCCAGGAAAAAAAACTGATAACTACTTATCAGCCGCAAAAAAACTGGCTCAATAAGCAGTTATCAGCCACGGACAACCTGGCCACACAGATGTTAGCCAGATGGCAAAAAAAAAAAAAAAAAAAAAAACTGATAACCGCTGATCAGCCGCAAAAACACGTCTGATCAGTGATTATCGGCCGCAGACACGGGAGAATATGGCCATACAGATGTTGGCCAGATGATCCCCAAAAAAAAAAAACTCTAATTAGCTGCTAGATGCAGGCAGGCCACTAGGTGGCACTGCTCTGCAAGAAGCTGGAGCTCCGGAACCACGAGGACGCAGACGGAGGCAGCAGCAGCAGCCAGAGGGACGGAGGACTGCAGGACAGGTAAGTAGGACAGGACTGGGGGGCCGGGGGGGGCACTTTACCTAACCAGGCACCTGCTCAGCTCGCAATCCGGACAAACAGGAAGCAGGCTGAGCAGGTGCCATTATTTAACTTTTTTTAACTTTATTATTTTGATTTTCTTTGTTCAGTGATTGGTCAGTGACCAGTCACTGACCAATCACAGCCGATCGGGGGGGGCGGGGGAGACACCCTGACTCCCCCTAACCCCTGACACTCGGCGGGGATTCGCTAGAATAGCGCTATCCCCGCCGAGTACACGGAGCCTGCTGTGAATGGCTGGTCTGAATAGACCAGCCATTCACAGCGATCGCCATTATGGGGGGTGCACGGCACCCCCCGAGGCCTTCACTATGGATGGCTGGCTGTGTCTAACAGCCGCCATCAAAGCATGTTAACCCCGCTGCACTGAGCAGCGGGGGTTAACATGCATGACGTACCGGTACGCCCTGTTGCGCGAAGTACATCGCGCCCATGACGTACCGGTACGTCAATTGTCGCCAAGGGGTTAAAATGGAACAAAACCTTCAGAAGACCCAGAATGACTGGAATGCTGAATAGTGAGGAAAACACTGAAGTTCAGGCAAGGAATGCATTAAGGCAAGGCTACATTATATAGCAGGGAACAGAAACCTCTGGCACTCCAGCTGTTGTGAAACTACAACTCCCAAAATCTTCCTTTCATTTCTATGGGAGTTACAAGAACAGATGAGTAAGAATGCATGCTGGTAGCTGTAGTTTCACAGCAGCTGGAGTGCCGAAGGTTGCTGATCCCTGTTATATAGCATTGCTCCATGTAGGTTGCTATATTAAATCAACGAGCCATTGAAGAAGGACCAGAGCCAGTTCTGGATCCAGAATTAGTGATGTTTTACAGTGCTTGACACAGATGATAATAGTTGTGACTCACATAGATAGTACTTGAGCAGGAGTTGGTGAGTAAAGTAACAGCACTTCTCTACCATCTTAATTTTTCCCAAGATGAAAAATGTTGGGAATGGAGGTAAATTCGATGTGGAATTTGTGTATACATTTAGGTAGAGATAAGTATTAAACTTAGAGGGAGCTTTCAATACATGCATCATCTAAGGAAACCCATTAGCATAATATTGTGTGGGATGCCTCATAAAGTTATGAAGATTATATTTAGATAGATGGGGAAGCATGCATAGATATCTTTGAACACTCTTATTTATAGGCACAGTCGTGAGTTTACAACTCATACTTAATCAAAGCTGACAATATATGTTGAGTCCCGTAATCAAATTGTTGTGGCTCTACCATGTTCTTCACAAGCTATTCATCACCTATGAAGAGAACTCTCCATCTTCCATTGCATATACATTTTACTGCTCTTTGCCGTTCACCTCCTCCTGAAATGTAAATGTCACAAAGGGTTTTATTACTTACTGATTCCAGATTCAATTATACATACGAGTGTCTAACAGAAGCAAAAATCAGCTGAGCTTTGTCCTTACTTGCCAGAGACCTGATCGCAGTACTGCAGTCATTGCAGGAATAAACATGTCCAGAACAAATTACTGTAGGTTTTGTTTTATTGCCAATGATCTTTGTTACAAAGTCCGAGGAGGTTCTCATGTGGCTGATATTAGTGTATGGTCAGTCCTGAGAAGCAGAATACAAAATAGTAGTGAATGAGCCCATTATCTCAAGTTCACACAGAGATAGGATATAAGTGTAGTTGAAAAATGCACCAATTATCACATTCATGTGCAATAAAAATGCACTGTGCTCAGGTTCACACATTGCCGTTCACTTTCTAAATCAGAAAAGGATTTGAAAAAAAGGTTTAAGATAAGGACTAGAGATGAGCGAGCATACTCGTCCGAGCTTGGTGCTCGTTCGAGCATTAGGGTACTCGTAAGTGCTCGCTGCTCGGACAAGTATCTCGCCATGCTCGAGGAAATAGCAACTTCCGCATCATGCTTTTTAGGCGCCTAAAAACACAGCCAATCACAAGCCAGGAGACACTGCGGTACACCCAGCATCACGTGGGGCCCTTACATGTCGATAGCAGGGGTTGGCTGGCCTGATCAGGTGACCCTGGAATATACTACCGACTGGCCACGGTGCTCGGCTCAGATGCCGTCTGGATGTCGTTAGGGATAGAGCTGCTGCCTTTCAGGGACAGTGTTAGGGCCTGCATTTAGTTCTCTGTTAGGCAGGGATCACCCACAAAGAACCCAACAGCCCTTCTAAGGGCTAGAAGACATTTTTTTTGTCACTTGGCTGGCTGGCACTAGTAGTGCAGCTATTGCCATGTATAACCCCCTTTTATTTTTTTATGTTATATCTCAGTGATACAAATCCATTGCACACAGCAGTGTGGAACAATTCTGTGTGTCACAGTTCAGTACACTCACTATTTTCTGTCCAGGTGACACTTTCTGTATGTCACCGAATACAACCAAGTCATTTGCTGCCTGTCACGTGTATGGCTTGATCCCAAAAATCTCTGTGCGACATTTGTCTAGGTCACAGTCTAAATAGCTACCGTCAGTAGGGTGTCAGTTAGCTCTATGATAGTTTCTGCACGTCACGTTCCCAAAAAAACAAAAATCCAAAACAAAATATACCAAAAAAATTAGTTTTTTTTGTTGTTTTAGCTGAGTGATACAAATCCATTTCACACAGCTGCGTGTAACCTTTCTGTGTGTCACAGTTCAGCACACTCACTCCAAACCGTATATTCTGTCCAGGTGACACTTTCTGTACGTCACCGAATACAACCAAGTCATTTGCTGCCTGTCACGTGTATGGCTAGATCCCAAAAATCTCTGTGCGACATTTGTCTGGGTCGCAGTCTAAATAGCCACCGTTAACAGGGTGTGAGTTAGGTATCCGATAGTTCCTGCACGTCACGTTCCCAAAAAAACAAAACTAAAAAAAAAATATAAAAAAAAAATATAGAAAAAAAATTAGTTTTTTTGTTCTTTTAGCTGAGTGATACAAATCCATTTCACACAGCTGCGTGTAACCTTTCTGTGTGTCACAGTTCAGCACACTCGCTCTAAACCGTATATTCTGTCCAGGTGCAACTTTCTGTACGTCACTAAATTAAACCAGAATGAACAAGTTTGTGGGTTTCAGTACACCAGGCCCATTTATTTAATTTTTTTTATAGAATACACTTATATACAGAAAATGTTGAACCCCAGGGCTAAGGGTCGAGGACGAGGGCGTGGGCGTGGGCATTCAATTACTGCAGGGGGCAGAGGCCGTGGTCCTGGGCAGGGTGAGACAGTACCTGCTGATGAGGGAGCTGTGGAACGCCGCAGAGCTACACTCCCTAGCTTCATGTCTCAACTTACAGGGACACGTGGTAGAGGACTGTTGAAACCACAACAGTGCGAACAGCTGATCTCGTGGATTGCGGATAATGCTTCAAGTAATTTGTCCACCAGTCAGTCTTCCACGCAGTCCACCCACGTTACCCAAGGGAGCACTCCTATGGCTCCTCCACCTCAACCTCCTTCCCCCCAGTCTGCCCCCTCCCAGGAAAATTTGGAATGCGATCCGGCATACTCTGAGGAACTGTTTTCTGGACCCTTCCCAGAGTCACAAACCACTTCTCAGGTTGCTGCTGACCTCTTTCTCGATGCCCAAGTTTTCCAACTGTCGCAGTCTGTGGGTGATGATGATGATGATAATCTTGAGTTAGTGGAAGAAGTTTGTAAAGAGGTGTCGGATGATGAGGAGACACGGTTGTCAGACAGTGGTGAAGTTGTTGTTAGGGGAGGAATTCCGAGGGGGGAGCAGACTGAGGAATCGGAGGATGACGAGGTGACTGACCCGAGCTGGGTTGATATGCCGAGTGAAGACAGTGCTTCTGAGGCGGAGGCGAGTGCTGCACCAGAACAGGTTGTAAGAGGCAGTGGTGTGGCCAGAGGGAGAAGCAGGGCCAGAGCTGGTGCATCAGCAGCAACTGTTTCACGTAGTGAAGCTCCCGTGGCGAGGCCTAGATGTTCGCAAGTCTGGAGGTTCTTTAAAGAAAGTGAGGATGACCGACGGACTGTGGTGTGCAACCTGTGCCACACCAGGATCAGCAGGGGTGCCACCACTACTAGCCTAACCACCACCAGCATGCGCAGGCATATGAGTGCTAAACACCCCACTCAATGGAACCAAGGCCATTCACCACCTCCTGCGGGTCACACCACTGCTCCTTCCCCTGTGTCACTCGCTGCCTCTGCTAGTCAACCCGATGCGACACTCGCTGCCTCTGCTAGTCGACCCCCTGCCCAGGACCCCGGCACGAGCGCCTCCCGCCGGAAAATCACACCTTCGCCTCCACAATTCTCCACAGTGTCCACCAACGTGTCCCAGCGCAGCGTTCAGCTGTCTTTACAGCAGACGCTGGAGCGCAAGAGGAAATACAGTTCCACCCACCCACATGCCCAAGCCCTCAACGTCCGCTTCTCCAAATTGCTTAGCCTTGAGATGCTGCCCTATAGGCTGGTAGAGACCGAGGCCTTTCACAATCTCATGGCGGTGGCTGCCCCTCGGTATTTGGTCCCCAGCCGCCACTATTTTTCCCGATGTGCCGTCCCAGCCCTACACCAGCACGTGTCAAAGAACATCATCCGTGCCCTGACCAACGCTGTTTCTGAGAAGGTCCACCTAACCACGGACACGTGGACAAGTGCTGCCGGGCAGGGACACTATATCTCACTGACGGCACATTGGGTTAACTTGGTGGAGGCTGGGACTGAGAATGACCCTGGGGCCTCTCATGTACTGCCCACACCGAGGATTGCGGGGCCTACCTCGGTCACGGTCTCTCAGACGTACTATGCCTCCTCATCCGACCCCTCCTCCACCACCGAATTACCATCCGTGGGCACGGCGCCTTCAGTCGGTAGCTCTAGGCGCAGCAGCAGTGCCGTGGGCGGTGCTAAAACTGCTGAGCTTAGGTCACAAAAGGCACACCGCCCAAGAGCTGTTACAGGGCATCACGGCGCAGACCGATGTGTGGCTGGCACCGCTGAACCTCAAGCCAGGCATGGTTGTGTGTGACAACGGGCGTAACCTGGTGGCGGCTCTGCAACTCAGGGCAGCGCAGCGCCGCCTACAACTGCCCGCTCACCGACTGTTGTGCGACGTGCCCACGAGATGGAATTCAACATTAAACATGTTATCCAGAGTTTACCAGCAGCGCAGAGCGATTGTAGACTGCCAGATGTCAACTTCCACCAGAACTGGTAGTAAGGTCACTCAGATTCCTCAAGTCTACAATGAGGAGTGGACGTGGATGTCTGATATCTGCCAGGTGTTGAGCAACTTTGAGGAGTCAACACAGATGGTCAGCGGCGATTCCGCCATTATCAGCCTCACCATCCCGCTGCTTTGCCTGTTGAAAAACTCACTGCTCAGCATCAAGTCGGATGCTTTGCGCTTGTCACAAGAGACGGTGGAGGAAGATACGTCGCTTGATAGCCAGAGCACCCTCCGGTCTGTTTCTCAGCGCGTATCGGAGAGGGGGATGAGGATGAGGAGGAAGAGGAGGAGAATGTCGGCGAGACAGTAGAGGGTACCAATGCTCAGTCCTTAACTCTTGAGCGTGTATGGGCTGAAGGACTTGGAGGAGGAGGAGGAAATGAAGAGTCAGGCCAGTGAGGAGAGGGAATTCTTGCGTGTTGGGACTCTGGCGCACATGGCAGACTTCATGTTAGGCTGCCTATCCCATGACCCTCGCGTTAGAAGAATTTTTTCAAACACCGATTACTGGGTGTTCACTCTCCTGGACCCACGGTACAAGCAGAACCTTTCCACTCTCATCCCTGCAGAGGAAAGGAGTATCAGAGTGAATAGATATCAACAGGCCCTGGTGCACAAGCTGAAACAATTCTTCCCATCTGACGCCGCTAGTGGCAGAGGGCATGGTTCTGTGGGCCAAGTAGCGGGGGAGAGGAGGCGAGCAGGCAGCTTGTCCAGCACTGGCAGGGGAACGCTCTCCAAGGCCTTTGCCACTTTTATGTCACCCCAGCAAGACACTGTCACCTGTTCCCAGTCTAGGCAGAGTAGGGGGGAGCTGTACAGGAAGATGGTGAGGGAGTACCTAGCTGACCATACCAACGTCCGTAGCGATCACTCTGCTCCATACAACTACTGGGTTTCAAAGCTGGACACGTGGCCTGAACTGGCGCTGTATGCCTTGGAGGTGCTGGCCTGCCCTGCCGCTAGCGTGCTGTCAGAGCAGGTATTCAGTGCAGCTGGTGGCGTCATCACCGATAAGCGTACACGCCTGTCAACTGACAGCGCTGACAGGCTGACGCTTATTAAAATGAACAAAGCCTGGATTTCACCGGAATTCAAATCTCCTCCGGGGGAAAGCAGCTAAAGATTTAAATAACTTATGTATCCGATTCCTCTTCTCTACTCCTCCTACTCCTCCTCCATATCGTCTTTGCCTAACGCTGACCCAAAAAACGCCATTTTTTAGAGGTCCAACTGGCACTCTTTTACCACAATTTTTCCGGAGGTCCACCTACAGGCCCTCTGTCCAAACAATTTTTCCAGAGGTCCACCTACAGGCCCTCTCTCCAAACAATTTTTCCGGAGGTCCACCTACAGGTCCTCTGTCCAAACAATTTTTCCGGAGGTCCACCTACAGGCCCTCTGTCCAAACAATTTTTCCGGAGGTCCACCTACAGGCCCTCTGTCCAAACAATTTTTCCGGAGGTCCACCTACAGGCCCTCTGTCCAAACAATTTTTCCGGAGGTCCACCTACAGGCCCTCTGTCCAAACAATTTTTCCGGAGGTCCACCTACAGGCCCTCTGTCCAAAAATTTTTCCGGAGGTCCATCTACAGGCCCTCTGTCCAAACAATTTTTCCGGAGGTCGACCTACAGGCCCTCTCTCCAAACAATTTTTCCGGAGGTCCACCTACAGGCCCTCTCTCCTGTTCCAGTTTCCAGTTTTATTTGCGCAAACTGCGTAAATTATTATTTTTGGGATAGGTGTGAAAAATAATATTACCTGCGTATCTATATTGCCCAACATTGGATACGGTAGCAAGTAGAAGACCAAACACATGCTGCCAACAGGGTTCCGCAAATTCCTGGTCCACCCGCAAATTCCTGGTCCACAATGTCAAGGAGGTCCAGGTTCTGTTGATGAGCAACAAGTCCTTCTGTGCTGAAATCGCCGACAACGTCTCCATCTAAGAACCTAAAGACCATTGTGGAGAGAGCGGCACAGCTCGCCATCAAAGTGACGAACCCCAACGCCAGACTGCGTAGAGAAGATAACGAATAAATATCTCTGGTTATTTTTGATAAATAAAAGTTAAATAAAACACACAAAAAAAATTGATCTGTTCCTGTGCCTGATCCACCCAAGTTGAATCTGTCCCATCATGAGAAAGTCCCCCCAAGGTGTCCCCACTGTAACTTGCTTCCCATACAACTACCTCACCCCCCGACACCTGTGTCTCGCCATTGTCCACCACCTCCTCAGACAACACTGGTAAATCCCCACTGTCAGCACACGGAAAAAGCAAAAGGTCTTGCGAATTGGGGCAGAGAATGTTCTGGGCTAGCACATCAGGGAAGGGGTGACTATGGGGTTCCAGGGAGTATGTGACCACATGCAATATCCATTTAAAAGTCATGCCACACTTGATCGAGCTCATAATTGACAATTGTACCGGTTGATGCTAAATTTTTAAGTTGGGGTCCTGCGTCGTCATTCTAACTACATCCGGCTGTTGTCACCACCACACACGCTAGCCCAGGGGGCACTCCTCTGGCTCTTCCAGCGAAACCTCCTTCCCCCCAGCCTGCCCCCCACCTACAGGCCCTCTCTCCAAACAATTTACTTCTTTGTCCTATCTTTCTCTCTCTCTCCAAACTATTTTTCCGGATAGCTGCCATATAAGTTATTAAACTGAGTAGTATACATAGAAGACATACCACACTTGATCAATCTCATAATTTACGACTGTACCGGTTGATGCTAAATTTTTAAGTTGGGGTCCTGCGTCGTCATTCTAACTACATCCGGCTGTTGTCACCACCACACATGCTAGCCCAGGGGGCACTCCTCTGGCTCTTCCAGTGAAACCTCCTTCCCCCCAGCCTGCCTCCCACCTACAGGCCCTCTCTACAAACAATTTACCCAGATAGGGGACGTCTTAGAGATTGTACAGATTTTTGTTTGGTTCTTCTTTTATTTCCCTCCTGACCTGTGATAGGCAGAGCATGGACACGTCCCCTTAGCTGCAGTGGGAAAGACACTCCCCCTGGCCAGAGCAAGCTCTTTTTCCGTTTTCCGTGGTCGAAAAATCCATGAAATATAAGGTCCCAAGATAGGGGACGTATACGGTATTAAACTGAGAAGAATCGATACCATATCGGTTGATGCAACAGTTTTTCAAAATCCATTCCGGCTGTTGTCACCACCACACACGCTAGCCCAGGGGGCACTCCTCTGGCTCTTCCAGCGAAACCTCCTTCCCCCCCCACCTACAGGCCCTTTCTCCAAACAATTTACCCGGGTAGGGGACATATTAGATATTGTACTGTATTTTTTTTAGATCTTCTTTTAATTGCCTCCTGCAATAGATGGGAATCAAACCCGGGTCAACTGCTTGGGAAGTAGCTATGCTCACCACTATACCACCAGCAGCCACAGCAACTGATAAGAACAGATACTAAGCTTGATGTCAGCTGCAGTGCCAGCATGAGCAGTGGTGTCACCTGCAGGCGGTGATGGACCTTCGTTGCACCTAGTTGGGTGCTTCCCTAACATGTGATGGGTATTTGCATCGCCTTTCTTGGTCTGGGTGAGCACAATTGCCATGAGGGTAACCACCAGGCTGTTGCCTGAGAATTTGGGGTAATGGTGGGATTAAGCAGCCTCAGAGGCATCCATGCATGCTGCCCCTGCTGTTTCCTGTCCATTTCCGTGGTGTTTCCATCATTTTCTGAGGTTTCCAGGTTTTCACCCAGCCTTCCCTAGGCAGAGCCTTGGTCCCCTGCAAAAAATGCTCGAGTCTCCCATTGACTTCAATGGGGTTCGTTACTCGAAACGAGCACCCGAGCATCGGGAAAAGTTCGACTCGAATAACGAGCACCCGAGCATTTTAGTGCTCGCTCATCTCTAATAAGGACCTCCTAATAGAAAAAAATCCAGCATCCAAACATGGAAGTATAAAATGCACAATTTATGTATTTCACGCTAATGAGTCTCTAAGTTCCAGCTAAGACTTAGCACCTAATAGCTATGGTATGCTATGACTAAGGGCCTCCATGACAAACACCACTTATGCTTTTCCAGTCTATGAAGTCCTAAGTCATAGCTATGACTTTGGGCCTTTCAACTATGGCTTCAAATGCCTGAAGTACAAAAATGTTTGTCTTGATTCAGTATTCTATTGAATTGAATAGAATTCTAGAGTTAAGTGATTTTACATTCCGGACAATATTGTATATGCATGTCCCCTTTATTAGATGTAGCAATACTTTCTAACACCATTTATATATATTATTAAACGAACATACTTACATACTCCAGAATGAGACGCCCAAAGTTACTCAAGAGCAGCCGCCCATGCACGGCCGCCCTCCATTCACTTCTATGTGACTGCAGAAAATAGCCGAAAGCTGCTCCGCTACTTCCAGCAGTCCTATAGAAATTAATGAATTGTTGGCCGCGCTTGAATGGTGCTATCTCCATTAATTTCTATGGGACTTCTGAAAATAGTTGAGCGCTCTTGCTTGGCTATTTTTGGAGAGCCCATAGAAATTAATGGACAGCAGCACACCATGCCAGTGAACTCTCCTTCACTTTTAGGGGCCCATTCTGGGACCCACCCCTGGGATCCGCCCCTATCTAAAATTCTAATGCATCATGTCATTTCTGACATGTTCAAGATGAGACAACCCCTTTAATAGCTAGCCAGTTACAGTCTAAAGAAATGTTACTCCACTTTTATACACTCCCCATACACAAACTCTAAGTAAGATTGCGCCTTTTTGGTGATTTGTTTTTAAGTTGCAGTTGATAAATCTGGCATACATCGAATTAACATCATCTGTGCCAACTTCTCCACCCATTTGTCAAAAGTGGCAAAAATCATGTCAAATCACAAAATGTTTTTTGCTCAAGAATGGTGGTCTCCTCAAAGAGGCATCCTGTTAAAGGGGTTATCCCATGACTAATTTAAAAAATGAAAAACAGACATCATATAGTAGATGAAAACCTCTTTCTAACAAAGTTACAACCAGCCCTGTATCTCACATGGATCCAGAGATCTCTCCATTCATTGCTCTGCTAGATTTATATCAAGCTGACAGCTCAAGGGGAGGGTCTTTTCTGCTGCAGCTAAGGGGGCGTGTCCATGCTTTCCCTATCACAGCTCAGGAGGCAGTTGAAGGATCAAACTGAGCATGTGCGACCATCTCAGTGAGCAGGACAAAGAAAAAACAAACTGCAGGTGGCACTGATACAGATACATTTTATTGAATAGCTCACTGGCTATGCTAAATTTTTAATTACATGTAATTACAAAAGTATTCAGATCCAGGTGCTGGTTTTAAATCTGTAGAATATTTTTCATGGGTCAACCCCTTTAAGCATAAGGCCATAGGCAATGGAAAATATAACTTACTGACAGTACAGATTGAAAAGTTTAATTGCCTTAGGTCAGCAGAGGATACATGGATGAGTCATTCCAAGAAAATTGAGTATTGACAGGATATTAAAGAAATATATCATGTTAATCAAAGCACATGTTTATGAAAAAAATAATTTTATTTTTGCTTTCTTCATTCTCCAAGTGACTTTCCAAATAAATAAATTTTCAAATTCCAGTTTTCACTCTATTAAAGTACATACTATAGCGTGACACTTTGGCGGACATTTATCAATTTATAAATAATTTGCGCCCAAAAAAATACAAACATTACAAATCAAAAGTAACATAGTAACATAGTAACATAGTTTATAAGGCCGAAAAAAAGACATCTGTCCATCCAGTTCGACCTGTTTTCCTACAAGTTGATCCAGAGGAAGGCAAAAAAACCCTGTGCGGTAGAAGCCAATTTTCCTCACTTTAGGGGAAAAAATTCCTTCCCGACTCCAATCAGGCAATCAGAATTACTCCCTGGATCAACAACAACCCATATCTAGTAACTATAACCTGTAATATTATTACCCTTCAGAAATACATCCAGGCCCCTCTTGAACTCTTTTAGTGAACTTACCATCACCACCTCCTCAGGCAGAGAGTTCCATAGTCTCACTGCTCTTACCGTAAAGAATCCTCTTCTATTTTTGTGAACAAACCTTCTTTCCTCCAGGCGCAGAGGATGTCCCCTCGTCATGGTCACTGTCCTTGGGATGAAGAGATCATGGGAGAGATCTCTGTACTGACCCCTGATATATTTATACATAGTTATTAGATCTCCCCTCAGTCGTCTTTTTTGTAACGTAAATAACCCTAATTTTGATAATCTTTCTGGGTACTGTAGTCCACCCATTCCAGCTATGACCTCTGAACCCTCTCCAGCTCTGCTATGTCTGCCTTGTTCATAGGAGCCCAGAACTGTACACAGTACTCCATGTGCGGTCTGACTAGTGATTTGTAAAGTGGCAGGACTATGTTCTCATCACGGGCATCTATGCCCCTTTTGATGCAACCCATTATCTTATTGGCCTTGGCAGCAGCTGTCTGACACTGGTTTCTGCAGCTTAGTTTGCTGTTCACTAAAATTCCTAGGTCCTTTTCCATGTCAGAGTAACCCAATGTTTTACCATTTAGTATGTACTGGTGACTTGCATTATTCCTTCCCATATGCATAACCTTACATTTGTCAGTGTTAAACCTCATCTGCCACTTCTCTGCCCAAAGTGGTGATTCGTTTCACCTCATATATCAAAAGGCGCACACCACTTTGAAAATGTGACTTTTTTAAAATATAAACTTTATTATCTGCCTATTTCTCTCAATTTGTATCATTTTAACGCCAATAGCAGCAAAATGCGACTTTTTTAAACAAAAATGCGTGATTTCAGCTAACCCAGCCAGACCACACTTGCGACTTTTGAAACATATTAGCCACTTTTGAAGCATATTTGTGACATTTCCAGTGGGAAATTGCGACTTTTGTCTCAAACTCGGGACATTTTTGTTATTGTTTTGTTTATGTTGAATGTGAATTTACTGACAAAACGCTGTCCTGTTTTAATACTTACCTATCACTTGTTCCAAAGTGGAGTTGGTATGTTTTTCATAAATGCGATTTTTTGACAAAAAGTTGCATCTTTATGCCATAAATGTGACTATTTACACGCAAAACACCACCACATAAGCTGGTTTAATTGTCTGCAACGGTTTGAGCCATTTCTGCCGATAAGAGGGTAATAAATGAGGCGTAATGTGCGCCATTTGATAGCCCCGCCCACTTTGACATTTATAACTGCATTCTTTATGGAGAAAATTTTGGAGAAAACTGTTGATATATTTGGCACAAATCAAAACACCATTCTTTTTGGTGCATTTTATACCATAGTTCTGGTACAACCTGCTTAGTAAATGTCCCCATTTGTGTGTTGTACATATGCCATTTCAACTTGACTCTGCAGACTTAGGGCTCATGCACACGACCGTTGTATTTTTGGGGTCCGTTTTTCACTGATCCGTTTCTGAGGTTTTTTCCCCCTGTTTTCCTTCCGTATCCGTTCCGTGATTGTACAAAACATATCCGTATTATTTCCGTTTCCGTTCCGTTTTTTATGCGGATCGTAGCCTAAATAAAAATTTAGGCAAGAAACAGTTAACATTTTAAGCCTATTCCCCTTTTTCACACACCCTAAATAAGTTGGTCATGTGATAGCCTGAACAGCTTTTTCTTCAGCTTGTTTCAGCATTGAGAGCTTTGTTGGAATCCTGTGCTTGCCTGGCATTGTTTTCTGACTCCTGCTAAGTGTTGGATCATGTCTGACGATTCAGAGGAAGAGGTTTTTCTGTGCTGGCTGATATCCTGGAATTTCGGACTGCAGCCAACTATGCGGACTGAGGAACCGAGGAGGAGGAGGCGTTGGGTTCACCCAATTGTCTCTCAGCGGCACTGGAAGGGCAACTTCCACACGCTGTACATGGATCTGCGACAGCTATGTGAGAAATTTCATGGGTTTTGTCGTATGTCTATGAGCAGCTTTGACATTTTGTTAGCGTCTCTACGTTCTGGCCTCACCTACTAGGACAAAAATAGGAACGGCTCATTGTGACGTTGAGGTAGGTATTTTTTTATTTTTGTTTTATTTTCTTTTTTTTTAGACAAACTGATAGTAATATACTTTTATTTTTCTTCCACTTTAGATTCCTGGCAACCAGGATTTCTTTTGCTTCATTGCATTTTGAGTTCCTATTGGGCATCTCAACGATTTCTCGGATTGTTCGTCAAACATGTGAAGTCATTTGGCAGCAACTCCAGGACACAGTGATGCCAGAGCCCAAGGTCGATGATTGGTTACGAATCGCTGCGGGCTTTGAACGCGGTGCGCATTTTCCAAACTGCATTGGGGCAATGGATGGCAAACACATCCGTGTGAAGAAGCCGCCTCACTCAGGGTCACGATATTACAATTATAAGCAATATTTTTCTGTAGTGCTTTTAGCTTTGGCTGACAGTAGCTACAAGTTTATAATTGTTGATATTGGGGCCTATGGGAGAGCTGCAGATGCGCGCATTTTCAGTGCTTCTAGAATGGGTGATCAGCTTCAAGCCAACCAACTTGCTCTCCCAGAGCCCACACAGCTGCCAGGATCTGCAGGACCACCATTTGTAATAGTGGCTGATGAAGGGTTTGCTTTGACGCCCCATGTCATGCGACCCTTCCCCAGACGCGACCTGGATTACAGAAGACGTATATTCAATTATCGGCCCGTTGGTATGTTGAGTTTGTGTTTGAAATACTTTCCAACAAGTGGAGAGTATCCTTTGTCATCCTTACAGATGGCACCGGAGAATGCCACCCTGGTTATTCAAGCATTTGTGATCCTGCACAACTTTATTAGGATTCATGATGCTCCTTCAGATCCTGGATTTGAAGTAGCATAGACGACCTGGAACAGCTGGACTGGCAGTTCGGGACATGTATGCCGACTATTTCTCCAGCCCTGGGGGCATTGCCATGGCAAATGGATGTAGTTGTAACTTAAACATTTTCTTAGTTTAGTTGAATTTACATTACAATTACCTCCTTAGTTCCAATACAGGAGTTAAAAACAGCAACTGGGCAGTGTATAAATATGGCTTCTTCTTTAAGCCTCCGTCCCCACTGTGGCCCTTGAGGAGAACCTGTTCCCTTCTGAATTGGTCCCTGCAGGACTGCCATCTGGTCTTTACTTTGTTGACTGAAAAATAAGCAGAAGAATATACAGGACATATGTTAATTAATGCGCTTTACTTTAATGTGAAAACATGGCAAAAAAAGGAAGATGGTCACTTCATTCAACATTATGGCACATAATTAGTTATTAGGGTTTATTAAAACTAACACAAACAGTTGGGGCCTTTCATGCGTTTACAGAGGGAAAATAGGCACGTGAGAAACATAAAAATGCATCCATAAAGAATGCAGCAAGGACTTTGTACAGGAGACAACATGCAGTGAGTAAACATGGCCGCTAACATACTGTAAATCAGGCACTAGATGCAAACACAGTTTACACATGGGTCAGATTATGAGGGGACATTAATAAAAATGTCATGACATTACATGACAGTTGCTTGATGAAATATACCAGAGTTAACTGTTACAAACACATGCAGATATTAACACTATGTGGGGGACCATTCTATGCAATGCAGGTGATTGCTAAATACTTTATAAACATCAACTACACATTCAAATTGATTTGCAAACATTTAAGATCCGTATTGGTTGGCTTACCAAGGGTTGCACGTTTGGTTTTCGGACATTTCTCCAACTCTGATCCAAATATATGTCTGGCAGCATCCATCCATGCCCGGTCTTTTCTCACCCTGTCATGATAATGGTTACAACGGGTGTCCCATAGCTCCGGCCTTTCTTGTATTAAAGATATTAATTCCTCTACATCAATACGAGGCATACTTTCATCTAGAATGTGGCCTACAACACTCTGCAGCTGTCAGGAAAACTTTATTTAGAAGCTAAAGCACATGGCTATTGTGTGCCTGGCCTAATAATCTACAGCACGGATCCGCAAAAAACGGATGAAATACGGTGACGTTCCGTGTGCGTTCCGTATTTTTTGCGTCCCCATTGACTTCAATGGGGCCATGGACCATAATTTGTGGATAATAATAGGACAAGCACTACTTTTTTGAGGAACGGCCATGCGGACATACGGACACGGAATGCACACGGAGTTCTTTCCTATTTTTTTGCGGACCCATTGAAGTGAATGGTTCCGCAAACGGTCCACAAAAAAAGGGGAACGGAAACTGAAAGAAAATACGTTCGTGTGCATGATCCCTTAGGCTACATTCACATCTCTGTATGGGAGTCTCGTATTCTGTTCAGGGACCGGCATGAGGCCAGGCAAGAGAGTCAGGAAAGCACCAGGGGAGGTGAAATAGTAATTTTTAAAAAAATGTATTAAGTGTTTTTTCTTAATGTTTTGTATATTGTATAGCTGTATATTGTACTTTTGAAATTAAAAATGTATTGATTGCTTATACTATAGACTGCAATAATTTTATATCTTTCTATTAACAATGTCAAAGGCAGGGCTTAATAGGATGATGCCCTGGGAGCTAGTGCATGTCAGATGCTACCTAAAAGGTTAAATCATTGGGATTATAACCGATTCTGGTAACAGCTTACGCGTGGCAGCTGTATTATACAGCCAGCACCCACCACCCACCACCGCTCTATAAACCCCATCTGCCATCATTCAGCAAATGTACAACAAATGTCGCATTGAGTTAATCAAACATTTTTGCAAAGCTGCTTCACATTTTTTTTTATTATGGACTAATAGAAAAATTGGCTGCAAAGGTGGCCATAGTTTTCAAAAGGAACCTGTTATGAAAATGCTATCTAATCTAGTAGCATCATGCCATAGAGTAGGAGTGTCTGAGTAGGTTAATGTATAATTTTATGAGAAAAGATTCATAAAATTTGTAATATATTGATTGAATTACCTGCTCTTTCTATGCTTAGAAATCCAGTGGGTGATCTCAGCCTTGACTGTATGAGCATGCCTACAAAGATGATTGTCAATCACTGAGAAGGACCATCCTAAGAATAGAAAGAACAAGGATTTCAGGCAATACATCACATTGTACATGTCATACAAATTTTTCCCCACAAAGCTATATATATATATATATATCTCAATCTGCCCAGCTGTGCCTGGGGCTGTTCACAGATGAAACAGCATGTTCTATGTGACAGGTTTCCTTTTAGATAATGATGACCTATCCTCTAGATAGGGCATCAATATCAGCTTATCAGCTGTGTTTGCCAGCTGGAAACAGTGCACGGAGGCAGAAGCAGAAGGCTCCATCCACTGTTTAGTGACCGCCCTGGGGGGTCATCTCCCATTCACTATACTGTTATATTTACTTATATGTTTATTGGAGTCTCTAAGGTGGTCTCCTTTGCATTTTACTGTAAATTACTTTTATTCTTACCCATTAACTCTTACCAGCTGCTTTACTAAATAAGTCATGAAATGACTCTGTAATTGACTAGCCCAGCAACTCAAGGTTTAGAACAATTCTGTGGTTTTATGTTATTATACTACCCTAAAAACATTTAGAGGTCTACTAAGACACATACTGATCAAATTAATCCTTGAATACATATAACATAACATTGGGACCATTTGATCTAAAACAGTTCCTAACATAAAATGCAATAGCAGTGCTGAAGAATTTCCATGTTTTCTGAAATAACCCTTCTTCATCAGAAGTTGCAGGGTTTAAGTTTTTTGAGTGATTCCATTCATATCTGCCTTATGACCTTCTGCGTGATTGCATTTCTACACATTCCAGGAACATTAAGTGTTTCAAGGGTTCTCATCCAAGACACAGCAAATCAGATTCATCTGAGAAATATTTGACTCTTTCAACTATGGCAGTCACTAGATCTATGTGTGTACAACTGCAGAAAGGGACATGGCATGAATAGCTAAAATTTGTCTTACCTAGAGTTTAATTAACACCACATAACGGTAGAGCTAGGTGATTTTATTTTTCAAAATAAGGAAGATTATCAATTTTGTAATCAATTAAAAATTTAAATTCTTTTTTTTCTTGTGTTTTTCTCTGGCCATTTTTATGTAGCCGTTTGAGCAGTGGCGTAACTAGAATTCCATGGACCCCAGGGCAAACTTTTGATTGGACCCCCCCCCATTATAGGTTTGAATTTTTCCCCCTTCAACGCTGTATATATTTCATTTTGTTCCCTTACTCTGTATGTATATATATATATATATATATATATATATATATATCATTTTGCCCCCTCTGTATATAGTTGACTGATTGCCCCCTCTCACTCTGTATATATTTGATTTTTTGCCCCCTCAGTCTCATATATATATATCCAGCGGGCCCCCTTTCTAAATTCTAAAAAGTTCCTAATGCCGGATGGCCCCCCAGAATGAGGTGGGCATACATAAAAAAAAATACTTATCTCTGTTCCGCTCCGTCTTTGATTGCGCAATCAGTTGCAAACACATCCTGTCATACTCTCTGCTGCGCAGCGTCATCACGTCATCCCGCGAGACCCATTAACTCCAGCAACAGCTCTTGCCGACATGACATGATAACGCGGCAGTGGCACAGGAGAGGCTATGGGGATCTGTGCTGCCGCACTGGCTTTTATAATGCAAAGCAGAGGGAACTGGCTAAAAGCACTTGCGCAGTGGCGTAACTACAACTAACTGGGCCCCACAGCAAATTTTTGAATGGGGCCCCCCCAGAAACGTCCTCGCAACCCCGAACTCACATGCAACCCTCACTCTTGTGGCTAGTCAAGACTTAGCTCTCCCAGACAAGGCCTGACAGCCGCTCCATCCACTTTCTATAGTGTCACTGTATATAATGTCATTGTATAATACTGTTGAGGGGGGCCTGACAATAAAATCTTTTAGTCTCCCTCCTGAGGGGACCCCTTGTGGGTCTGGGCCCCAAAGCAGCTGCTTCCCCTGCTTCCCCTATTGCTACGCCCCTGCACTTGCGGGCCACCCGCCTCACGCTGGGCGCAGTCGCACCCTCTGTGATCACGATCGTTACGTCCCTGCGTTTGAGGGCTTTTTTTTTTTCAAAACAAATTGTATTTTTAGTGACACCATTTTGGATTCATATAAAAACTTTTCTTAACTTTTATTTGGGGCGGTAATGGAAATACACTATTCTGCAATTGTTTTTTTGCACTTTAAATTGACAGTGTTCACCATGTGTCGTAACTAGCTTGTTAATGTTATTCTATGGATCAGTACAATTACGGTGATACCAAATATGTAGAGTTTTGTTTTTTCACTACTTTTTCCCAATGATAGCATGATGCATGGAATAAAAATAGTTTTTTTATGTCACTGCATTCCAATAGCTACAACGTATTCATTTTTCCATCAATGTAGCTGTATGAGGGCTTATTTTTTGCGAGATGACATGTGGGAGATGTGCTTTTCGCGGCTACCATTTTGGGGAGTACTGACTAACATATTTTCTGAGGGGGGGGGGTAGGGGAAAAATCTTTTTTTTTTGTTTACTTTGTTCATAGGATATTTTAAAGGGGTTGGCCCATCTGGGACACTGATTGCATATCACTGGAATATCTCCAGAATGGGACCCCCGAAGAGAAGGACAGCATGCACGGCGTGCTCACCATTCATCCTTGTGGGTGTTCTGAAAAAAGCCAAGCACCGGCTCTCTATTTCTGGCATTCCTGGTGGGCAATGGAGTGGCGGATGCACTTGCGCAGTGCGCTCTCCATTCACCGCTGTGGTAGTTCCGAAAATAGCTGAGTGAGCATGCTTGGCCGTTTTTGGAAGTCCCATAGCGGTGAATGGAGAGCGCTCTGCACTCCATTGCCTGCCAGGATTGCCAGAAATGGCAGAGCTGGTGCTTGGCTATTTTCTGAACTTCCATACCAGTGAACGGAGAGGGGCCGCACTTACGCACCTGCTCTTGATTCATTCTGGAGATAGGAGCAGGTTCCTAAGGTGAGACCCACACATATCTGACGTTGATAGCATATACTAGTTATATGCAATAAATGTTCCACCCCTTTAAATAACAAGTTATCTTTATTATACAGGTTGTGACATGTGTGTTGTTTTTTTACCACTTTTACAAAATATAACCACTTTCTATGGAAACAATACTCTAAATATGCTATGCTAATGTAATATTTTTTTACTTTCACTAGGGGACATGACATTTATAATGCACTGGTATACCTTGTATTCTAATGAATTATAGTTAGAGTTGAGCGAACGTGCTCGTAACGAGCACTGTACTGCTCGGATCCCCTGCGCTCGCATGGGCGCAGCTATCCGGATCCGTCCTCCTCACCCGACGGATCGGATGCCTGCGCCCATTCAAGCGCAGGGGATCCGAGCAGTACAGCCTGACTATAAGGCCTATGGCACAATCTAATAGGCATCTAGGCATGGCTGGCCTGGGGGCCTTTATTAGGACTCCGGTTGCCATTGCAATGAATCAGCGCCCTGCAATAGCATATGCATGGGTCAATGTGGACAGAGGGAGTCCTAGGACCATAGTAAACGACATACAGATATATGCTTGTCTGTATCCAAACTGCATCTTTTGAGCATCAGCTAAAAATGCCTTTGCTCTTTACAATGTTTGGTTAAAAGCAATTATCCGTTAGCTGCTGGTCAGATCTATGCCTTTAATGCTGACATGGTCTTTGCTTTAGAAAGCTGCAATGCAGTGTATTACCACTTATTCCATAGAAAAATCAATGCACTTATGAAAGGGAACACTCCCTACCTTAATTTAATGGCTGCCTCATGTATTATGTTAGAGTCATTAATTAGATTCAAGTCCGTAGAAGAAAAATAATGTGTTTCTTTTCATTTTTATCACTTTTATTAATCCTGTAGCTTTTGATTATTTTTATCTGTGGTGACCTTATTGGAGGCACGCCTTTCCTGCTATTTATGCATAGATTGTATAGCAGGGTGTGTGCACTTTATGGCAGCTGCAATGAATGGAGACCTGGCACCCCACCCATTAGCTGTTAATAGTAGCTGCCATAGAAAGAGCTGGAAGCAGAAGGACCAGTCCATTGTGTAGTTTCTGGTGGTAGCGTACTGCAGCTCAGCTTCCATTCACTAGAATGGGGGGTGAGCCGCCGTACCCCAGTATGGCCACTACGAGAGATGAGTGATATTTCCTGAAATTCGGGTGCAATTGGAACGAATCAGTTGGCAGGTTAGAATCTCTGTTACACAGCCTGAGATCCAGCCATCAGTAGCAAGGACGTATAAGAAACATCCTTTGGTGACTTTTGTTTTCATTTTCCATATCACTATAAATATTTCTAAACAACACCTAAAATCGTACCGTTTCCGCATAGGCCACTAGGGCTAATAACATGCTGAGACTTCCTGTTGTGTACAGATTACTTTTCAGAAACCATTGCATTATCATCACAGTCAGAATTATAATGGCAGGTATTACTTCTGTATAGATAACACAGGATCCACTATAGGTGATATCACAGCTTATCTGCTCCCTCCTGACCTCTGCACAGGGCACACAGCATGCCTAGAAAAATCTCCCATAGAAGTCAATATGTTTCTCTCCTGTCCATTGTGTCAATAGCCCATGTAGCTGCTCTAAAAAAACAGAAAGCCTTGATGTATTTGAAGCCGAATGGACAGTGTGAAAATTGCATCAGGTACATTAAAAATGTTTTTAAAAAATCACCAAATATTCTTTAAAAATGTTTAAAGGGGTTGTCCCATTTCAGACAATGGGGGCATATCGCTAGGATATCGAGAATGGAGCGGGGAGTGCGGCGCCTGGAGGACCCAGGGTTTCCCGGGGTCCAGCCACCACCAGACGCAGCTCCACGCTGCGCTCATAGAAATGAATGGGAGCACACCGCGCAAGCGCAGCCACCGCTCCCATTCATTTCTATGGAGCCTACGGCTATTTTCAGCGGCCCCATAGAAATGGAGGGCGACTGCGTATGCGCAGTGCGCCCTCCTTCTCTTTTGGGGCCCCGTTCTTGATATAAGTGCGAGTCCCCGCTGGGACCCGCACCTATAAGACAATGGGGGCATATCCTAGCGATATGCCCCGATTGTCTGAGATGGGAAAACCCTTTTAAAGAAACATAATTAAAATAACTCTTATGGCTCATGCACAGAACGTAATTTCTTTCCATTTCTTTTTGCGGACCGTATGTGGAACCATTCATTTCAATGGGTCTGCAAAAAAAACGGAAGTTACTCCGTGTGCATTCCATTTCCGTATTTCCGCATGTCCGTTCCACAGAAAATAGAACATGTCCTATTATTGTCCGCATAACGGACAAGGATAGTACTGTTCTATTAGGGGCCAGCTGTTCCGTTACGCAAAATACGGAATGCACATGGATGTCATCAGTTTTTTGGGGGGATTTGTGTTCAGCACCCCACGAAATACATACGGTCCTGTAAGCCCTTAGTGTGAATGACTAGGTGAAGCAGTGCTGAATTTGTCATTGGTATGCTTCCTTTGTGCCCTGTCATAATTCACATAACTCATTAGTTAAACTTGAAGTCTGATGAAAAACTTACAGAGAACACTTAAGTGATATCACAGTCTATATTGCCGAATGACAAAACACAACTGGTGCATCTTCACATAGTGGAGAAGTGTTTTAACCTTCTCTAGTATGAACTTTTGCATATATTAACATACTATATGTGCTAATTACCATCTGTGTTACATTTATTAGCATGTTAATAAGCATAAGTAGCATGATAAGCACCAGGGGAATATTTTTTTCTAATGGATTTGTGTTCATGTTCTGATAACCACCTGCTGTATGTGATAACCACGAGATAAACATGTAAAGACCTATGTTATCCATGTAGGGCTCATGCACAAGAACTTATTTTTCCTCCGTTCCAGTTCTGTTTTTTTTACAGGTCCGTATACAACACCATTCATTTCAATGGGGTTTGAAATAAACGGAAATTAATGTGTGCATTCCGTGTCCGTATGTCCATTCTGCAAAAAAAAAAAAAAAAAGAACATGTCCTATTCTTGTCTGTTTTGCGGACAAGTACAGGCATTGTTACAATGGATCCGCAAAAAAACTGATGCAATACAGACGTCACACAGATCTCATCCGTTTTTTTGCGGATCTGTGTTTTGCGGACTGCAAAATACATACGGTTGTGTGCATGAGCCCTTAATCAGTGGTGCTTTACTTATTTTGGTTATTAACATTACATATTGGGCACCATTGAAGAGACACTTCCATCAATTTTTTCAAAGAGGTTGACCACTTTCTGGTGACTTGTGACCAATGTGTAGGCAAGATGACTGTATGGCACCTTCTAATGTAGCCATTGTTGATATTCTGTGCCATTTGCAATATTCCATAAGCCATACCACCTCATTAGGCAAATCATCTGTGCTGTCCGCCTAGAGGTCCTGTCCATAAGATGGCTGCTGATGGAGGGTCATGTGACCAGGCAAATCACCTCCATGTGATGACTCCTCTATTCAAACACTCTGCACCTACACTAAACGCCCAACTGTTCAAGTGCAGATCAAGGAGACATCACATGACTATCCATCAGCAGCCATTTTATGGACAGGACCTCTGTGTGGACAGCACAAAAGACTTGGAAAACAAGGGGGCATGATGTATAAAATATAAAAAATGGGACAGAATTTCTACAAGGCTATATTAGTAAGTGCCATATAGTAATCTTATATACACACTGGTCAACAGTAACCAGAAAGCGGCCAACCCTTTAACAACCTTTATGTGAATATTCAGGTTTTTTTTTTAAACCAGGTTCATGGTTTTCTGGATATAATTTTTTGAAGTCACTCCATACATTCTGTTCTGGTTCTTTAACTTCCTCTTAGATTTTGAGCATGGCAGTTTTGTCTGCATTTTTAGGTCAGAGCATCACTGCCGCCAAAGAATGCCCCTGTAGAGCATCAGAGACCACACTAATTAATACAGTGAACTTATGAAGCCATCTTTATAACACAGGAGATGTGCTCCAAACAAACTATTGTAGTCATTTATCAAACTGTTGTAAAGTAGAACTGGCTTAGTTGCCCATAGCAACCAACCAGATTCCACCTTTCATTTTGGACAGCTCCTTTGGAAAATGAAAGGTGGGATCTGATTGGGCAACTAAGCTAGTTCTACTTTACAACAGTATGATAAATGACCCCCATAGTTTGTCTGGAGCACATCTCCTGTGTAAATGTTACTTTATATGGACGAATGATCACTGTAGTTCAATGCAATGCTGCATGTTAATGAAACTAAATGAGCAGGCAGTCATCAGGAACAAATGGTTAATTTTTTGCCTCTTGTATCGATCCAGGTAAATGGGCCCTAAGGTTTAACCCCTTCACCCCCAGCGCCGTACATGTACGGCGCTGGGGCGATGCGGGCACATGGCGCCCGCTCGCGGGTGCGGCGGGCGTCATGGCCGGCAAGTCTCTGCTGTTTCTAACAGCAGAGACTTGCCGCTACCTACTATATCGGCGGCGTCTTCCGGGTTGACTAGATGCCGTGATCACACGTGATCACGGCATCTAGTTGCGGCTAAACCCGGAAGCGTTCGCTTCCGGGTGGTGTACAGACACCCCGTGTGGCCAATCGGGGTGTCTGTACACCATATGAAAACTGTAATCCTCGCTGGTGAGGATTACAGTTTTCAAAGTGCAATTCTTATTCTGGCCACTAGATGGCAGGCCAGGATAAGAAATGAGCAATTCATGTCTTTCTGAGTCTATAAAACCCAGAATTGCTCATAAAGAAAAAAAAAAAAAGCCACAATATATAAGCCCATATTTGAGCTTTCTAATAGTAAAAAAAAAATTTAAAAAAAAAGTTAAAAAATATATAAAAAATAAAAAAGACGTAAAAGTTCAAATCACCCCCCTTTCCGTATAAGTAAAAAATAAATACCTAAATAACAATAAATATAGACATCATGGGTATCATCGTGATCGAAAACGCCCGTACTTTTAAAATATAAAAAAAAAAATTCCAATACAGCGAATTGTGTGGCGGAAAAAAGCGTCCAAATGGCGATTTGCCGTTTTTTGTCGCTTTTTTTTTCTAAAAAAAATTAAATAAAAAGTGATCAAAAAGTCATACACACCCCAGAATGGTATCAATAAAAACTTCAGATTGTCCCGCAAAAAATGAGCCCCCATACAGCTCTGTACACATAAATACCAAAAAGTTATAGGGGTCAAGATTTGACAAGGAAAAAAAAAAAAAAAAAAAGGGCAACTTTCTAAT
This sequence comes from Rhinella marina, assembly GCA_900303285.1. Lineage (NCBI taxonomy): Eukaryota > Metazoa > Chordata > Amphibia > Anura > Bufonidae > Rhinella > Rhinella marina. Next base: position 4,491 of record ONZH01026077.1, on the reverse strand, counting down.
TATTTTATCACTATGAAAACGCAGGAAAAACTATACATATTAGGTATTGCCGGATTCGTACTGACCAGTAGAATGAAAGTAACGGATCAGTTTTAATGCACATCGAACGCTGTAAATAAGAAACCCGTAGAACTGTAGCGGAATAGCGTTTTCTTTGCAATTTCACCCGGTTTGGAATTTTTTTCCCGCTTCCCAGTACACCGTATGCAATAATAAATGGTGGCGTTGGAAAGTACAACTTGTCCCGCAAAAAACAAGCCCTCATACAGCTATGTGAACAGAAAAATAAAAGAGTTATGGCTGTTTGAAGGCAGGGAGCGCAAAACGAAAATGCAGAACCGAAAAAAGCTCCGGGGGTGAAGGGGTTAAGAATAACCTCAATAGAATTCCTCAAAATGAAAAAAAAAATCCCTCAAGAGTAAAAGAAAATGTACAATATAGGACAGTAGCTCTATGTAAACTTATTATTGGTTTCTATGGGCAACTAAGCCAGTTCTACTTTACAACAATTTGATAAATGACCTCCTATGATTTTATCTGCAGCCTAAATGATCGATTCACCTGACAAATGAGCATTTGCTCATATTTCAGGGGATAGTCAGCATATTTACCTGGGCCAATGATTTGGAACACAGGGTCATCTAAACATCATTCCTGATAATTGGCCCATGATGTGTGACTGTTCAGCCCTTAGCTAGAACTAGCTTCAAGAAAAATATGATTACAATTCGCAAAAGTATTCAAATTTTGATGTATCAAGCTCTGTAATCATAAAATAAAAAACAACAGCTCCACTTGTGCATCTCATTCTAGTCCTTGAATGCAGCCAGCAATCTAAGCAATTAATGTTTTCTTCCTTGGCTACGTCCAAAGATATGAATATCTATATGTAAAATAAATGATTTAAAAAACTGATTACAGCACAGATGTATACAGGCCCCTGGACATCGTCATGGCAACCAGAATAAAGACATCCAAAATGGCCTGAATTCAGGGAACTGGAAGAGAATGCAAAAAAGAAAGAGGTTTATATTACAACGTTACTTCCCTTTGATTCATGGCTAAACAGCTTCCGTTATAAACATGTTCAGAGCCTCTTTAACTATATATGTGCCCACCACACCCTGAAAAGCAACTGATGCCCATTATATGGCAACTAGCAGAAGGACCCGGCTTCGCCCGGGTATATTTCATCTAGTAACATAGTAACATAGTTTATAAGACCGAAAAAAGACATCTGTCCATCCAGTTCGGCCTGTTTTCCATCTTCCAGTTTTCCAGTTTGGCCTGTTTTCCATGTTTTGATCCAGAGGAAGGCAAAAAAAACCCTGTGAGGTAGAAGCCAATTTTCCCCACTTTAGGGAAAAAAATTCCTTCCCGACTCCAATCAGGCAATCAGAATTACTCCCTGGATCAATGACCCATCTCTAGTAACTATAACCTGTAATATTATTACCCTCCAGAAATACATCCAGGCCTCTCTTGAACTCTTTTAGTGAACTTACCATCACCACCTCCTCAGGCAGAGAGTTCCATAGTCTGACTGCACTTACTGTAAAGAATCCTCTTCTATGTTTGTGTACAAACCTTCTTTCCTCCAGACGCAGAGGATGTCCCCTCGTCACAGTCACAGTCCTGGGGATAAATAGATCATGGAAGAGATCTCTGTACTGACCTCTGATATATTAATACATAGTTATTAGATCTCCCCTCAGTCGTCCTAATTTTGATAATCTCTCTGGGTACTGTAGTCCACCCATTCCAGTTATTACTTTAGTTGGCCTCCTCTGAACCCTCTCCAGCTCTGCTATGTCTGCCTTGTTCACAGGAGCCCAGAACTGTACACAGTACTCCATGTGTGGTCTGACTAGTGATTTGTAAAGTGGCAGGACTATGTTCTCATCATGGGCATCTATGACTCTTTTGATGCAACCCATTATCTTATTGGCCTTGGCAGCAGCTGTCTGACACTGGTTTCTACAGCTTAGTTTGCTGTTCACTAAAATTCCTAGGTCCTTTTCCATGTCAGAGTTACCCAATATTTTGCCATTTAGTATGTACTGGTGACTTGCATTATTCCTTCCCATCTATTTAATTTAATGTTTGTGTGTGTGTCGTTAAAAGATATCGAGAGTGACCTCTACATTGCCAGTGACCTCCACAGCAGCCTGCCCCTTAACAGTAACATCCACAGCGCCCACCCCTTTATCTGTGACCTCCACAGTAGCTAGGGTGGCCTCTGTATTCACCTCAGAAAGCCAGACCTCACCGGCCATGCCCCCAAACGTGAGGCCACGCCCCGATTCCATAAAGCCACGCCCCTAAACATGAGACCACTCCCCATGGCTCCAGGAAGACACAGAGGAGAAGCTGTCTGAGCATGAGCTACTGAAAGGGTGGACATCCCTGTGCCTGTCCAAAAAACCGGACTGTCCAGCCTAAAACCGGACGTCTGGCCACCCTAACTTCAGCCTGCCCCTATGGTGGCCAGAGGTCCAGTTTTAGGCTGGACAGTCCGGCTTTCAGACTCCCTGTCCTCTGTCATGCGCAGGGCCTGGATGAACACAGAGATGTCTTTTGAACAGCTCACTCTCAGACAGCAGCACTGTGCAGTCTGAACATGAGCTGCAGGGAGAAAGTCACTCTGCCTCCCACCCCTGCAGCTGACAGAAGTTGATTTTTACCTTCATTTTTTCAATCCCCGACGGCTGCGGAGTGGAAGAAGGGCGTGGCCTGACCAAGTCAGGGTGTGGCTTAGCGGGGCCTGTGGGTGGGGTTTTTAAGTCCTTCTTTTAAGGGTGGCCTGAATTACAGGTCGATGCCATGGTAATTTATGAGGAAACACAGTGGGTAGCAGTGAAAGAAAACATCTTTTGTTACTACTGAACGGTAAATGTGTGAAATTTACATTATATTAGATAATGATTGATGATGAATTAGTCTAAAACATAAGTTATATTTATGGTAACCGGAATACTCCTTTAACAGTGTCATCCACAGCACTTTGCCCCTTTAAAGCAGACCTACAGCAGTGAAGGAAAATGGCTGGGTTGTTATGGAAACCTGGTATGAAACAGTGTGTGTGGACACTAACTGCCTGCGAGCTTCTATTGGCTGATAAGGGTCATGTGACCAGGCTTCTATTGGCTAATGCATTTTTTTTTTTATATCTCAGGAACGGTACGTCCTGGAGAGCTGAGACCCGTTCTAAAACCTTCCCGGACACCTGATGTCCCTGTGTGCCAAACTTCATGATTGTAGCTGCGACCGTGCGGATTCCTTTAGTGGGCATACACATATACATAGATACACTCAGCTTTATATATTAGATAACTGAGCTGAATTTTCGACAAGATCAGCAATAAAAATGAATACATTTAAAATACTATTAATTTCATTGCTGTGTTGCCTTTTAAAGGTGATGGTCACTTTCAACAACTTTCTAACAATGAGAATAACTTCAGATTTCTCTTCTTTTTCCATTCATTTTCTTCTAAATTGAGGTTCTTCTAAATTGAGGACATTTTGAATTGCAAAGAAACTATAGATCCAAGAACTAGAGCATTTGTGTAATAAGAAAAAGTGTAATGTCTTTCAGAGGGTAAGCACCTTTTTTTCAGTTGTCCTCTAATCAGGCTGATACAATTTAGTCCAAAAGAAGGATCCAGCTATCTACAGGCTTTTGGAACAATGATTGACATCTGCTCTCAGGGAAAACAAAGATTGGAAAAGCTGGATTTTAACATGTTCAACCTTTAAAAGCTATGTACAACTTTAGGGGATTTTTTTTTTTAAATATTGTATCTGAAGTTTTTCTCTGCCCCATCAGGGCTGTGCATTTCAGCTCTGTACATAAAAAAGGGTTCCATATTTGTAATAGAGTCCAATTTAACAAATGATTTAGCTCAAAATGACTAAAATGCAATAATAAAAATAAAGTGCACATAGCCTTTTACCACAAAATGCAGTGCAATATGCAGACAGCATATTGTAGAGCAGGAGGAACTGAGCATATTGATATATATGTAGTTTTATGGGAAATTATTCAGTCAAACTTGTAATTTTTACATTTTAAACCTCTGCTTTCTCTGATAATATTCACGGGGGAGATGTTATCAGTATTTCATAGCATTGACTGTGTAAACGACCCTTTACACAGGCTGAGAATCAGCCAGATAATCACTAACAAGCCTTCAAAGGAACACACGGTAGCGATTATCTGGCGTTGTAAAGGTGCTGCAGATCACCTGATGAATGAGCGATATGCTCGTTCATCGGGTAATCACATCTTTAGTACAGTCAGTTCAATCGTCTTTTGCCAGAAGCAGATTGTGCCTTCTGCTGCCGGCAAACAGCGAGTCACTATGGGGATAATCAATGGCATTAGCAATAGTTCCTCCCTATACCGTGGAGGAGATTACTGCATGTAAATGCATCAATCTCCTCCACAGACGAGTAGACAGTTCCTGGGAAGGAACTCTTCACAACAAT
>ONZH01026076.1:0-11822 GCA_900303285.1 Rhinella marina | reverse complement strand
CTTATTCAGTTTAGGGAACGCCATCGTGGTTGTCCGCGACCGCCTTGGTCCGTCTGAGGCAAGTAGGTAGGGACTGTGGGTGGGTTCAGCCTCAGGGCCCACTGTCTTGTGTTGTCTGTACCCCCGAGTCCTGACAGAATAGCCAGCTAAACTGTAGTTTTTGCCTCATGGACAACAGAACGGCCATGACAAATATTGTGGACCAAATGCAGCAGCTCAATACTATGGTGCAGGAGCTAGCTGTAAGGGTCCAGGAGCAGGAGACTGTCCCACGACAACTTACTGTGACTTCCCCAGCACCACTTGAGCTGCCCGTCCAGCTCCCAGATAAATTCACGGGGGACAGGAAAAAATTTTCGTGCCTTCCGGGAAGGATGTAAGTTGTTTTTCAGGTTACGCCCCCGCTCCTCTGGTGATGAGGTCCAGAAGGTAGGCATGGTTATGTCCCTTCTCCAAGGGCCACCACAGGTGTGGGCCTTCTCCTTATCGCCTGACTCTCCTGAGCTGCTGACTGTTGATCAATTTTTTCTGACATTAGGGCTGCTGTACGATGACCCTGATTGTGCAGCTAATGCTGAGCATCAGTTGACAGGATTAAGACAGGGCAGACGTCCAGCAGAGGAATACTGTTCAGAATTTAGGCAGTGGAGTGGTCTCTCCACTTGGAATGACTCTGCCCTCCGCTTTCAGATCCGTGCAGGGCTGAGTGACCGGTTGAAAGATATGCTGGTGGCCTACCCTACTCCTGACTCACTCGAGGAGAGTATGACTTTAGCCATCCGAGTTGACCGACGGTTGAGGGATAGGCAATGAGAGAGAGATATCCAAGATCATCCCAGAACCTCACCATTTCCAGTTCCCTATCCTAACCCTTCCCCTCCTATTATACCCACGCCAGAGGAACCTATGCAGGTGGACTCCACTGACGCCAAGGTCAGACGAACGCATCGCCTGCAGAACAATCTATGCCTTTATTGTGGGAAAGCAGGACATCAAGTTCGGCAATGTCCGTCCCGGCCAGGACCACCGCCGGAAGAACTTCTACGCCTGAGTGACTAACGAGGGGGTCACTCAGGCGCACAGGTAACCTTCACCCAAAAGAATAAATTACTCTTGCCAATATCTCTGAGGTTGGGGGAGAGAAGTGTTTCTGGTTATGCTCAGATCGATTCAGGGTCCTCCGCTAATTTTGTTAATCCCATGTTCTTTTCAGGTTTAGAGGTATGTCCCCTTCTGCTCCAGTGTCCTGTTAATGTCACGGGAGCAGACTCAGCCCCTTTTGCCCAGGGGGACGTACGGTACATGACCCCCTGCCTTGAAGTTAAGGTGGGGTCGGTCCATGTTGAAAAGGTGGAGTTTTTGCTTATGCATAATTTGTCATCAGAAGTGAATTTAGGGTTGCCCTGGTTGGAGACACATAACCCTGTCTTCGATTGGGCCAACCGGGAACTGGTGAAATGGGGTCCTAGGTGTGATTCCCATTGCATGGCTGTTTCTCTTGTGGAAGGTTCCCCTAAGGGAGGGGAAATTCCGGAATTTTTGTCGGATTATTCTGATGTGTTTGATGAGAAGGCTGTGGACGGCTTGCCGCCTCACAGACCATACGATTGTGCTATTGAGTTAGTGTCCGGTGCCAAATTTCCTCTGGGTCGTATTTTTAACTTGTCTTGTCCTGAAAGGGAGGCTATGCGGGAGTACATACAGGACAGTCTGCGGAGGGGTAATATTCGTCCGTCCTCCTCTCCCTTGGGGGCGGGGTTCTTTTTTGTGGGCAAGAAATATGGAGGGCTCCGACCCTGCATCGATTACCGGGAACTGAACAAAATTACAGTTAAAAACCGACACGCTGCCCTTGATTCCTGACTTATTTAACCAGATAGGGGAAGCCAAATGGTTTTCTAAGGTGGACTTGCGGGGGGCATATAATTTAATCAGAATCAGAGAAGGTGATGAATGGAAGACCGCCTTCAATACCCCAAAGGGCCATTTCGAATATCTAGTCATGATATTTGGGTTATGCAATGCCCCGGCGGTTTTCCAGCATTTTGTTAATGATATTTTTCGTGAGCATTTAGGGCGTTTTTTAGTTGTCTACTTGGACGACATTTTGATTTTCTCCCCCGATTGAGCTTCTCACATAGTGCATGTCCGTACTGTTTTGGAGCTTCTGAGGCAAAATAATTTGTGTGCCAAGTTGTCGAAATGCCAGTTCGGTATCCAGGAGGTCTCATTTCTAGGTTATTACATTACTCCAAATTCATTTTGTATGGATCCACTCAAAGTTGTAGCCATTGAAAAATGGGAGCGACCCAATAGTCTGAAGGCCTTACAAAGGTTTTTGGTCTTCGCCAATTATTATAGGAAATTCATTAAAGGATTTTCCATCATAGCCAAACCTCTCACGGATTTGACCAAGAAGGGGGCAGATCTATTTAACTGGACCTCAGAGGCTACTCAGGCACTCTACAAACTTCGGCGGTGTTTCTCAGAAGCTCCGGTGCTGGCTCAACCAGACTTTGAGCGTTCTTTTATTGTGGAGGTAGACGCATCTGAGGTGGGGGTAGGAGCGGTCTTATCCCAGGGATCGGACACTCTTACCAACCTTCGGCCGATTGCTTACTTCTCGAGAGAGTTTTCTCAAGCCGAATGTAATTACGACATCGGCAATAGGGAATTTCTAGCTATAAAGATGGCGTTTGATGAGTGGAGGCATTTCTTGGAGGGTGCCAAACATAAGGTGACTGTGCTCACTGACCATAAGAATCTGGTTTACCTAGATAGTGCTAAACGTCTCTCTCAGCGTCAGGCCAGATGGGCCTTGTTTTTTACTAGATTCGACTTTGAAATTTCATATCGGCCTGGTTCCCGTAATGTCAAGGCTGACGCCCTGTCTCGCAGCTTCGACATCGAAAGCGCTCCCAGGAATCAACCCGATACGATTTTAAAACCCGGTGTTGTTGTGTCAGTCTTGCAACCAGACTTGGTGACCCTGATCGCAGAGTCTCAGGGTCTGGCACCCCATGATACTCCAGAATCTCTTCTGTTTGTACCTCCAAACCTTCGACTCCGAGTCTTAGAAGAGATCCATAGTTCTGTCTTGGCTGGTCATCCAGGGATAGCAGGTACTAAGTATTTACTCTCGCGCCATTACTGGTGGCCATCCTGGGCTCGAGACATCAAGGCTTTTGTTGAGGCTTGTGAGATTTGTGCTAGGTCCAAGGTCCCTCGTAGGCCACCTGAGGGTCTGTTACATCCTCTACCAGTCCCTACGAGACCCTGGACGCATCTCTCAATGGATTTTGTTACTGACCTGCCACTGTCTAAAGGGAAAACTGTAATTTGGGTGGTGGTAGATAGATTTTTGAAAATGTGCCACCTCGTTCCACTGCGTAAACTGCCTAGCGCTCGTTTACTAGCCACGCTCTTGGGAGCTGTGGGAGGTGAGAAGCCAATCAGGCAAAAGGTAGACCTCCCACTACACAGAAGTCTGTCTGTCCGGAAAGAAGTAGTGGTGCACAGGTTCACAGAGGCAGCGGTAATAGCAGACAGCATAGTGTCGTGAGGGGAAAATGCCATACTCATTTGTGTGGGAATTTTTCATCAAGCCACCGAAGGACGTCAGCATGGCTATTTGCAGAATCTGCGGGCAGAAAGTGAAGCGTAGCCATGGGGCCAATTTTGGCACAACGACCCTGCGTCAACACTGGCAGGATCATTATAAAGTGGCCCGGGAAAACTGTGGCTCTAATGTAGTGGTAAAGCCTGAGGAAGCCACCGCTGTATCACCCAGTGGCCCACACCTGTTTTCCTGCAGTCAAGGCTCCACCACCTCCGCAAAAGGCAGCTGTGTTTCCTTCCCATAATCTACTGGCCCTGATACTCCTGCTGCTCCTCCTCCTTCTCACTAATTTTGTCAGCAGTCAATCACCGAAGTGATTGTTAACAGACAATATTATGCGTGCATTTATCCAACTGCGCAGAAGCTGAAGGTGCTCCTGACCAAGTTGCTGGTACTAAAGTCCTTCCCTTTGCATGTGTTGGAGAGTCCCAAGCCATCATTACTTCTCCAGAAAGGCAGTATCAGCCCTGCACACAATTTCTGTTATAGTTCATGGCAGTGCCAATGTGTGGAGCTTTAACTATGGTCAAGGACAATATATGTTGTTTACGGCACACAGGCTAAATGTGGTTCCTATAGAATCAGTAACAGAGATTGGTGGGCACACTCTAATTTGGGTATATTATATGAAGTTTATTATGATAAAGAAGGTTATAAAAATGAAATACGTAATAAAAATGAGAACACTTGTTTTAAGAATACAGCGCTGGATAATATAAGAGAAACATATAAAAATCAAAAATTGCGTCTCTACCTATGTGACAAGAATCATCTGGATCCATCCATAACTATTATTCACAAAGCGGAGCTCCGATCCAGCTATTACGATGAACTGACAGCACATCATCATTGTCTCCTCTGAACAGCCTCAATCTCCAATGAAGTGGGTACCCACGTGGGACGCCACGTAGTACGCTGCTGTACATGCTGAAAAGTGCGCAACCTGAAACTTCGTGCTGCCTGAGGACAGACAGCGCGTGGACCTACAAGGAGAACGCTTCAACCCTCTTCACCCTACAGGTCTTCAGGAAGGGGTAATGTAATAACCAACACAGCATTGTCTGTGAACAAATAACTTTTATATATAATTGAGAACTACCTATGAACCACCAATGCCTGGTGGCATAGACCTGTATTTTTATGTGATGGGAGGATGACTGCCTGTTTGTATGGTGTACTGAACAAGATGGGCTTTACCATTGTCCATGTGGTGTTTGCTGAAGACTTGGTGATGTCTCTTCACCACACTAACCACCTTCGACTATTTTAGCAGAGGTGGTGTCACCTCCGACATGGAGTTCTGCTCACTAGATCTGCTAGAAGTGACTGCTAAACAGCAATAACTGCAGATTTGAAGATGTCTTGGAGATTGACTTGAAGCAGACAGGCAACTGAGAAGTGATTCTTCCACTGGCTGGTCTCTTAAAGGGGTTGTCTAGGTTTAGGGCTGAACCTGGATATAACCTCTTCTGTGTTCTCTTAATATGTATGAGAGGTGCATTGGAACATTTCCCTGCCTCCAAAACAGCCTAGGGCAGTGATATAAACTGCTCATATATGCTGGTGAAATTACTCACTGCTAGACAGAAGTCTCTGGCTAGCATAGTGTTGTGAAGCCTGGTACGATATGTCTGTTGTATGCTAGCCTCCTCTGGATGCCGATGACAAGGTCCTTAAATTCCTAGAAAGGAGTATCTGGATGCTGAGTTGAAAGATTTTTTTAGTTGGCTCTTTAAAATCTCATTAGTAGTGATGATCGAGCACCCCGATGTTCGGGTGCTCTGGTCGAAAACTAGGTGGTGCTCGAGTGCTCGGCCGAGCACTCGAGTATAATGGAAGTCTATGGGAGAAGGTCAGGCACCCCCTGCTCTGCAGAGGGGAGGGTGTCTGGTTGATAGGGAAACATCAGAAAATGGTGGAAACACCTCTGAAATGGTTAGGGAACAGCATGGGGAGGATGTCTGGATGAATCTTGGACTCCAAAGTCGCTGATATTCACGATGATGGCCGACTATTACGCCACTTTTATGGAATGAAAAAAATACCCCCAAAAAACCCAAGACAACATCGATTTTACAGGAAACATTGCTAGGAAACATAGATTTACTTTTATGTTAAGTGCAAGTGCTGCCAAAAATTACACGGTAGAGGCACTCCCATACAACCGGTATATCTTATAAAGGAGGGCCTCATTCGCATTGTGGTACAATTGTTCATGACGTGGGAATCCTACACTCATAAAGCCTATGCACTAAGTGAAAGGGCTGCCAAAAATTACAAGGAACAGGCATTCCAATACACTCTTTATTACACATAAACGAGGGCATCATACACACCCTTAAAAAATTATCACTGATGGCCTGCTGCTGACACTCAAAAACAATAGCAGTGACATTCTGCTGCTGCGCAGACCATCCCAAAATTTAAGGGACACATGCTGTTGCCATCGCACCGCTAAGAGTCGCTGACGACTGTTTCTTTTTTCGTTATCCACCGCGGGCGGCAGTTTTTTCCCCCAGTGGCATGTGCCGCGTCAGCCATTCCACTCTCGCTCTCCACGGTAATTCCAGGTCCAATTGCATTTATCTAAGTTGCTGCACTTAAAAAGCTCGAAGTTTGATCTTAGTATCAAATTGGCTGTCTGCAGGGAGGTGAGCTAACACCTGTCGGAGCCCCTGCCTCTCGCCGCCTCCCCAATGCTCTTCGCGGAGTGTCCGGGAGCCAGAATCGTTTACTTAAAAAAAAAAATTTGAGTGTTCAAACCAGCCGGGTCGACTGAATACTTGAGCTCTAAATAATCTAATAGGACTCCATGCTGCTGCCGAGCAGACCGTCTCAAAAATTTAAGGGTGACCCGCAGATGCCGAGCTGACAGTAAAAGAATGATATTCTTGATGTGAGATTCTGCTGAAGAACAGACCAAATTTTTTTTTTAACGCAGACATGCCGCTTAGCTGAGCGTCTGAACATTAGAAGTGACATGTAGCAGAGCAGAGCGTGTAAAACATTATGGTTGAGTGCCTGATGGTGAGTTGACAGGCCAAAAAATTATGTTGCAGGCCCAGCTGGTGAGCTGAGCGTATAAAAAATTCGGGTGGAGGCCCAGCTGGTGAGTTGAGCCTGTAAAACATTATGGTTAAATGCCTGCTGGTGGGCTGACAGGCCAGAAAATTATGTTGCAGGCCCAGTTGGTGAGCTGAGCGGCTAAAAAATTCGGGTGCAGGCCCAGCTGGTGGACTTCGAGGGCAGCCTAATAAGCAGTTTCATATGATGGAGCAAGAGGAGAAAGAGGATGAGAAGAGGAAGGGGTACATGATAATACAGTGTATTCAATACACCCTAAAAGCCAGATTTAAGTTTCCTTCATGTTAAACCGCTTTCCTCTGGTGGAGTACAGAAGTCAGGGGCAATCCAGGCCTTGTTCATTTTGATAAGCGTCAACCTGTCAGCATTGTCAGTTGACAGGCAGATGCGCTTATCAGTAATTATGCCCCCAGCGGCACTAAATACCCACTCTGGCGGCAGGGCAGGCCAGCCCCTCCAAGGCATAGAGCGCCAGTTCGTGCCACGTGTCCAGCTTAGACACCCAATATTTATACGGCACAGAGGGATCGCTGAGGACGTTGATACGGTCAGCTACGTACTCCTTTACCATCTTATAAAACTTTTCCCTCCTTGTCACACTAGGCCGCTCATCTGGGTGAGGCTGCTGGTGGGGTGTCATAAAACTGTCTCAGGCCTTGAAGAGTGTCGCCTTGCCTTTGTTGAAACTGCTGTGTGTTCCCCTCGTCTCCCCTCCTCGGGTGGCCAAGGAAGTACGTACTCTGCCGCCAGAGTTATCAGATGGAAATTTGTGAAGCAATTTTTCGACTATCGCCTTCTGGTATTGCATTATTTTACTTGTCCTCTCCACCACAGGAATGAGAGATGGGAAGTTCTCTTTGTAGTGGGGGTCAAGAAGGGTGAACAACTAGTAATCTGTGTTGCCTAATATGCGTATAACGCGAGGGTCACGGGAAAGGCAGCATAGTATGAAGTCAGCCATGTGTGTCAGAGTCCCAACAGAGAAGGCTTCGCTCTCCCCACCAGGAGAATGACTCTCAATATTCTCCTCTTCCTCCTCTTCAGGCTATCCACACCGAAGAGATGGTGTAAACTTGGTATGCCTACCCTGTGTATCGGTGGCAACCGTCGCCTCCTCCTCCTCCTCCAATTGGCGCTGAGAAGACGAATTGAGGGTGGTCTGGCTATCACCCTGTGTAGGGTCTTCCCCCATTTCCACCTCTTCCACACGCAGAGCATCAGCCTTTGTGAGCAGCAAGCTTTTTCGTAGACACAGAAGTGGGATGGTTACGCTGATAATGGCATTATTGCCGCTTACCATCTGTGTAGATTCACCAAAGTTGCGTAACACCTCACAGAGGTCAGACATTAATGCCCACTCGTCGCTTGTGAAAAGCGGAAGCTGACTAGAAAGGCGCCGACCGTGTTGCAGCTGATATTCTACTACTGCTCTCTGCTGCTCACAAAGCCTGCTCAACATGTGTAAGGTGGAATTCCATCACGTGCTCAGGTCACACAGCAGTCGGTGAGCGGGCAACCGCAAGCGCTGCTGCAGCGTTGCCAGGCCGGATGAAGCTGTCGGTGACTTGCGGAAATGGGCACACAGGTGACGCACCTTCACCATGAGCTGAGACAAATTTCAGAAACCGCTAAACCACTAAGTTGAAGACATGGGCCAGGCATGGTATGTGTGGGAGGTTGGCCAGCTCCAAAGCCGCTACCAAGTTGCGGCCATTATCGGATACAACCATGCCTGGCTGTAGGTTGACTGGCGAGAGCCATAGCTCAGCCTGTTCCCTTATGCCATGTCATAGGTCTGCGATGGTGTGCGGTTTGTCACCCAGGCAAATAAGCTTCAGCACGGCCTGTTGCCACTTACCGACTGCTGTGCTACACTGCTTCCAGCTATTGACAGAAGTCTGAGTGGTACAGCAAGATGTCAATTCTGCATGGGAAGAAGTGGAGGAGGAGGTGGAGGAAGAGAAGGAGGGTTTGCAGCCGCTACTGTAGGTGGCAGCGGCAATCCGGATGGAAGTAGGGCCCGCAATTCTCGGCGTGGGTAGCACCTGGACCATCCCAGGGGACGACTCGCTCCCAGCCTCCACAACGTTCACCCAGTGTGCCATCAGGGAAATGTAGCGCCCCTGGTCACAAGCGCTTGTCCATGTGTCACGCTATGGGTAAATTGATTGTCCTTTTGCACTAGTTTTTGTAATTTAGTATGCACTTGCACTTTATTAGTGGCTTGAATTATTTGATGGGATATGTATGAATTTTCCCTATGGTGTTCACCTTTGTTGATGCTGTTTATCATATGTATAACTAATAAAATATTTATATATTGATTATATGCTTGAATATTTATTAGCAGTCTGGTATTCTTTGTAGGTATTTCAAAGACCTACATTATTCAAGATGTCGCCTCATTACCTGCAATTCCTGTCATTCCTCCATTTGAAGTACACCAGACTCCGAAATCCCACAGGCAGAAGAAAACGAAGTCACCCATGACTCCGAGATGAATCACCAATGAAGATTCCTAACCTCTCTTATGGAAACCTGAATTCTCTGATGTCAGAAGGGACTCCTGTTTCTTGTACTGCTTTGGTTACTATGTGACCCAGAACTAAGGATTCTAATTCCAATATTGAAGATCCACCTCATTTTTCCTTCTTTTAATTCATACTTTCCCCACTAACCAATCCCTGTCTCCTTTAAGAAGGAAAAAAATATATACCCACACCATTTTACATAACTTCCAAACCTATATCCTTTATAGTTAGCTTTTAGCTACACCTTAAACCTCTATCCTGCTCCCCCACTTGTTTCTGTCAGGTATGGTCATCGGAGAACATAAGTTCTATGTTTTGCTTGGTATTCTGAGTTTTTTGTGTGTTTCTGTTTAGTGCATGTTCACACTGTGGGTTGTTTTTGGAGCCAACGCCCAGCCTCATGTTTGGTTGTCTTCTCAGGGTTAATTCTCAGGTGCTGGGCTGAGTGACTGCTCTGAATCTGGTCCATTCAGAACCTGGGGGTGGGATATCTTCCTGCATATATACCTACCTTCCTCTTTGCCCCTTGCTGGTTTTTGAAGTTCCTTGCTTCCTACCTGGCTTGTCTTTTGTGCTCTGCTGTTTTGATTCTTGTTGTTCCTGACCCTTGGCGTGTTTTTGACTACTCTTTGGCTTGCTGATTTTGTTCCTGACGTTCTCTCCTGGTTTTGACGCGGCTTTCTGACTACCCATTTGGTGTTTTGTCTGTCTTGTCTGTTTTCCCTTCCCCTGCACGTACACTAGTGTATTCCGAGTCTTCGTGGTTGTCGCCCCACGATTTAGCGTGGGTGGGGCAATAGGCAGGGACAGAGGTTTGGGGCTAGCTCAGGGCTCATGTTCCTCTGTTGTCTGTGTACCCCAACCCTGACAGAAAAACCAGCCCGAATATACCTGCCACCTGTATACGGCCAGCTACGTTTATTCCACCTATGGAGCAAATGTCAGTGGTGGTATCTCAGGTCCAGGCCTTGACCAATTTGATTCAGGATCTTGCTATACGCCTTCAGGTTCAGGAAAACATGCAGGCCTCGGCTCCTGTGTCTGCACCCCAGGTTCCCACACCTGCACCTGAACCTAAGGTCCCCCTTCCTGATTTTTTTTTATGGTGACCGTAAGAAATTTTTTATGTTTCGGGAAGGATGTATTTTTTATTTTTCTTTACGACCTCGGTCGTTTGTAACTGAAGCGCAAAAGGTGGGTTTGGTTATGTCTCTCCTGCGTGGAGACCCCCAAACCTGGGCCTTTTCTTTACCCACTGCCTCTCCATTGCGCTCATCCCTTGACGAGTTTTTTGTTGCGCTGGGTCAGATATATGATGAGCCCGATTGCCCAGCGTTAGCTGTATCCCAGTTATTGTCTCTACGTCAGGGTGGACAGATGGCAGAAGATTACTGTGCTCGTTTTAGACAATATGTGACCGACTCCGGGTGGAATGATAGGGCTTTGAAAGACCTTTTCATGACTGGACTGTCTGACCGTGTGAAGGATTTGTTGTTAGCCCATGCTGAATCTAAAACACTTGACGAAGCTATGACCCTGGCCGTCCGGGCAGATAGACGTCTAAGATCCAGGCGACCTCCTCAGGTGTCTCCTGCTCCTCAGCCGATCCTCAATCCGGTCTCCAGCCAATCCGGACCGGAACCGATGGAACTCGGCAGTATTACGCCTAAGCAGAGAAGGGAACATCGTACGAGGAATCTTTTGTGTTTCTACTGCGGGAGTCCGGATCATCTGCTGAATTCTTGTCCGAAGAAAACCTCTGCAGGAAAACTTCCGCTCCTAGACAGTTATCGGGAGGACTGTCTAGGAGCTCAGGTACTCCCTAATGTTTCTAGAGTCTTTTTGCCCTGCACCGTCTCTTTCCAGTCAGCCTCACGTGTTGGACAGGCTTTCTTGGATTCTGGTTCAGCCGCCAACTTTATTGATTTTGAATTTGTTTCCCAAATTGTGCCTTCTTTGATTCCCTTGTCCCCTCCTATCCAGGTGTCTAGTGTCGATATGACCCCTCTGCATGCCGGTTTGGTCAAATTCCGTACTCCTGAGATAAGATTGGTGGTGGGTGCACTACATATTGAGTATTGTTCTTTCATTGTAATGAAAAATTTGTCTGTAAACATGATTCTGGGTCTTCCTTGGCTTCAGCTGCACAATCCGGTTATTGATTGAGTGAGTCAGGAATTAGTTCACTGGGGCCCGCAGTGTAAGGCCCATATGTCTCAAGTTTCCCTTTGTTCTACCAATGTATGTGATTCTGAGATCCCGGAGTTTATTTCAGATTTTGCAGACGTTTTTTCGAAACCTCTGTCTCAAGTCTTGCCTCCACACAGAGACTTTGATTGTAAGATTGATCTATTGCCTGATGCCAAGTTACCTAAGGGTCGGATTTACAATCTGTCTGTGCCAGAAAGAGAGTCTCTAAAACAATACATCGGTGAGAGTTTGGCTATAGGACATATTCGGCCTTCCGAATCTCCTACGGGGGCTGGTTTCTTTTTTGTTGAGAAAAAAGATGGGGGTTTGAGACCATGTATTGACTCCCGTGAACTTAATAAAATCACTATTAAAAACTCTGGACCGCTTCCCCTCAT
>ONZH01026075.1:0-47554 GCA_900303285.1 Rhinella marina | reverse complement strand
CAGCCAGCCAATCTGTCAGTAGTAGGAAGGTTTTACCACCTCAATGCTGTATACTAGTGTTGAGAGAATAGAAGTAAAACAAATTGACTTCAATCTGAATTGCAAAAAAAACTTTGATTCACCATGAATCTGAATTTCCTCTCACTTCACGGGAAATAGATATGACCCATAATGTTGTGCAGCCGGCAAATTAGCAATTGATGTAACAGCCCAATAAAAAACCTAATCCTGTCTGGTCATCATTTTACTGTGAACTGAGCATAGGGAGAGACGCGGTAAGTGTTAGTGACAGTGTTTTAGCAATCTTTTAATTGTGGAATATTGGATAGGGACAGTGTAGGGAGATTATAGGGAGGGTTTTTAGAAATTGTAGGGAGACTGCAGGGACAGTGAAGGCCCTGTGTAATCTCCTGGTGCATCTTGTTCCACTGCTGTGCCATTCGTTGCTAATGTGTTCTGTTATATATAGATGTACAGTGCATCAGACTCATTATTGACAGGCGGTGTAATATATAGGCACATTTATATACTGTAGTTCATATGCTTGGCCATTTATACTTAATCTGATCTGTTATACATAGAATGACTGTGCATCAGACTTAGTCTCAGCATCCGGGCTAATATATAGGCATGTGTACCTAGTTCATCTGCTACTTAGTTAATAATTAATCTGTTCAGTTATACACAGACGTACAGTGTATCCGACTCATTTTGAACAGGCAGTGTGATATATAGGTGCATTTTCTAGTCTACTATTCATACTTCATCTGTTACATTACTGATTTAGTTACTATAAACTATGGCCAACAGACAGTTACCTGGACCCACAAAAGCAACAGGCTGTGGTAAAAATGTTGTTGTAGCCGACACAAGCAGCAGCAGAAGAAAAGGTGGTGGCAGTAGCAGCCAAAGCAACAGGTCAGAACTGCCACCGTGAACTAGCAGTCACGTTTTGATCTACAATCCAACTGTACTGGACTGGTTGACTTACTCTTCAACATCATCTCAGGTGACAAAATATACACATAGCCAGGAATTGGTGAGTTCCTCTAAAACCATACTTAGTTGGCATGGCCCAGGAACAACCTCTGTTCCCTCACCTGTCCTGCAACTATCTCTTTCCATTGAGGCTCCTTCTGCTCAGCTTTTTAGAGAGGACAAGCTAAGTGATGACATTCAGCAGCTACAGACCAGCACAGATTTGGAGAAAAGGTCTGATGCATCCTCCCTTAGCTTTGTAATAAGTGCTGATGACAGTCAGGTGGGAGTGTTGTGAGTGGTCAGGGACGTGGCCAGGTGATGGCAGGGCCATGGTAATTGAAGATAAATACCACACGTAATTTTGTGCAGGGTGACATGTGATGTAACTGCGCCCAGCCAGCATGATGACATCATTAAGTCACCGTGCAAGGTTTCAAGAAATGTCTTCAATCAAGATGGCCTTGACAGCCTCTCCAGGACCAAATGGATAAGGTGAGTATGTTGTTTTTGTTATTTTTATTTTTTATACCAGATTAACCCCTAAATTTTAATTTGAAACAACTTCATTTTAACCTCAGATGTCGTGATCAGCGATGAACGTAGCATCTGAGGGGTTTGGCGTGATCGCCATTTGCTATCATTGTGTCCACTACATACAAAGAAATACCCTTTGTAAATAGGTAATTTGTCACAAATCTAATTTCCTTGTGAAAATCAGTGAAGTAACATAGTAACATAGTAACATAGTTTATAAGGCCGAAAAAAGACATCTGTCCATCCAGTTCGGATTCTTTTCCTACAAGTTGATCCAGAGGAAGGCAAAAAACCCCTGTGAGGTAGAAGCCAATTTTCCCCACTTTAGGGAAAAAAATTCCTTCCCGACTCCAATCAGGCAATCAGAATAACTCCCTGGATCAACGACTCCTCTCTAGTAACTATAAACTGCAATATTATTACCCTCCAAAAATACATCCAGGCCTCTCTTGAACTCTTTTAGTGAACTTACCATCACCACCTTCTCAGGCAGAGAGTTCCATAGTCTCACTGCTCTTACCGTAAAGAATCCTCTTCTATGTTTGTGTACAAACCTTCTTTCCTCCAGACGCAGAGGATGTCTCCTCGTCACAGTCACAGTCCTGGGGATAAATAGATGATGGGAGAGATCTCTGTACTGACCTCTGATATATTTATACATAGTTATTAGATCTCCCCTCAGTCGTTTTTTTTCTAAAGTGAATAACCCTAATTTTGATAATCTTTCTGGGTACTGTAGTCCACCCATTCCAGTTATTACTTTAGTTGCCCTCCTCTGAACCCTCTCCAGCTCTGCTATGTCTGCCTTGTTCACAGGAGCCCAGAACTGTACACAGTACTCCATGTGTGGTCTGACTAGTGATTTGTAAAGTGGCAGGACTATGTTCTCATCACGGGCATCTATGCCTCTTTTGATGCAACCCATTATCTTATTGGCCTTGGCAGCAGCTGTCTGGCACTGGTTTCTACAGCTTAGTTTGCTAAGTAGCTGAATCAAATTTTTAATAACTTCGCACATCGCTACTTACAATACTTAATATGCCAAATATTGAATATATCATTGTTTGCTACATTTGAGTCTATACTCTATGTCATAAAAATAGAGTTAGCTGTAAGCGCTATTGATAGAGTTGAGTAAATTGATTCTAAAATATCAGATTCAACCCAAATTTTGTAAAAAAAAATAAAAATATTTGCATTCAATCAGAATTTTTGGTGATTCAATTTGCACACATTTTGGAGGGGGAGAGAGAGAGAGAGAGAAAGAAAGAAAATAACTAAAAAAAAATTAAGAATAAAATTAGAGATTAGAGACAGAAAAAATAGCATCAAGAAAGACCTCACACAGAGAGAAAACATCACACACACATTTCCAGGTCAATTGGACCACTTTTTATTTGGCTAGAATTGATTTGAACCTAAATAGAATCAGTAGGCCCATTATTTCAAATAAATATTTTGAGTGATTTACTCATCTGTAACTACTGACTTGTACTGCATATTTATAGTAAGATTTTCACTATGCCTTTACAGTAATAACATAAAATGAAGCATGGCAAATTAGCTGAATCGCAAGGATGGTAAACACACTAGCTGGTGTCAATCATGCTCTATATTAGAAAAGGGGGCTTGATCAAACACTTTTTTCAAACTGCACTTGTACATTTCAAATACAATAATGTGAAAATATGTAAAAAAAAAAAAAGCAAACATAAACCTAGTAAAATAAAAAACAAAACAAAATTAATCAAAGAAAAACTGTCAGTGTTAATCAGACGTGATTTTATTCAGAACAGAGTTAGGATTGCAGTGTTAATTTTAGGACATAATCAGATATCATTGTCAAATATCAGAATAATGTCAATTTGAAGCAGATTTGACTGTAACAACTGACTCCAGAGGAAAGTCAACTGGCACCAGTGGAAAGTCAGACATCAAAGTCAAACATAATTTAAATTTGTCATCTACGGTAGCTGGCATATTTAAAAAAAAATTATATCCAAATTTTCTGCTGTCAAGCTTTGTACCCAAAACCTACTAGGTATGGGAGAAATGCCTGTTAAGCCATAGGATTAGTGCTTATATGGTTAGACATTCAGACAGTAATATATAATAGGCAAATGATAAACACATACACGTTTAGGTATTGAGATGTCACATATCAGTCAGATCTCAAAGTCAGATCTTAAAGGCAGGTATCAGTGTCAGATTTCGTAGTTAGCTGTCACAGTCAGATATTAAAATCAGATATTAGAGTCAGATATCAGAGATCAAAATCACGTGTCAGAGTCAGATATCAGAGTCAGATGTCAAAGTTAGATGTTGGAGTCAGTTATCAGGGAGAGTAATTTGCCTCAAACTGACATTATTCTGACATTTGACTATGATATTTGATCCTGCCCTAAAATGAACACTGTAGAAGTATATTTAAAGGGAAGAGGCCAAGTGATTTGCTTGGTCACCTGACCCTCCATCAACAAGCATTTTATAGACAGGACCTCTCTGGACAGCACAAAAGACTTGGTTACATAACTTATGATTCATAGAAAAACAGCAAAGCATATCAAAGGCTATATTAGTAAGTGACATATAGTTACATACAGATCAAAAGTAGTCAAAATGTGGCCAACCCCTTTAAGTCAAGCTACCTAAAAATTAATTTACTAACTTTACCGCAAGTAACATAACTTTGCACTTGTAAGGAAGTATACATTAATTACAAAACAGCCTCAGGTAGATGATGATTGCAGAAACATTTTTGCAAAGTTCAGGGTCTTTTGTTTCTTCTTTTCTAGTTTAGGGACTAAAACTGTAGATTTTTCAAGGACAAGTTCTCAGGTTCTCTCCTATGTACCGAAGAGTATTATATTTAGAGTTCTTTTTTTTATTTTCTGATGAATAGCTGTTTTTTTTTTTTGTTTTGTTTTTTTAGCAGAAAGCTTGGCTATGCCGTTTCCTTAATAAATGATGACTGGCATCGGTACAATTGAAGTTGTAGTGTCATCATTAGCTCCTGGATCACAAGCAGAGATTTCATACCAAAAGCCTACAGGCATATCAATGAAATCAAACAGTACTGAAGGCTGCCAGACAATGTGTCAAACAAAATCAGTTTTAATATTAGGAGAGTGGAAAAATTGTTATTTTCTTTAATGAAAAAATGTAGTGATACACAAAAAAATGGTTGACCAGCTAGAATTCCTTATTTCGGTACATATTTAATCACTTGAAAGATTATACTATAAACTAATATTCTCCAACCTTTGTCTCTCCAGTTGTTAAGAACTACAACCCTCATCAATAGGGCAGATGAAGTTTGCCAATTTTCCCAACTTTTTTTCTAACTTTTTTATTTTACGTTTATTGTTATGCAATGAAATACATGTCTACACTTAACTGTCCATTTATCTCAACATGGTTAGATGTCTGTAACACAAAATCCACTATATAACCATTTAAACACAATATCCCAATTTGGTGCCTTGTTGCAAATACCAAATTTGCCTACAATACAATAGTTCAGCAATGTGTCACTAGCTAAAACCTTTAAACTGAGTCATGAGCCTACTACCTGTCAGAAAGTTTTTATACTGTACATTTAGATCAGGGGTGCAAATATGGGCTGAAAATAGGAAAAAAAAATCAAAAAAGTTCATTTCAACTACCTCCTAGCAGCATCTCATATCTCATGTTAGCATTTATTACATTCCAGGAGTGCCAAATAAACTCCTAGCATTGTTGTCCTCTGACCACCACTCCTTCACTCATAATAATATTGTCCCCTGATAACCCCCTACCACCACCACTGGCATTTGCATTGTTCCCTGGCAACTCCTCCCCCACAGGTAGCAGTAAAATCCCCTGCCAAGCCCTCCCCCACTGGCAGAAGTATTGTGTCCTGACAACCCCTCACCCAGGGGCGGATTGGCCATAGACCTTACAGGGAAATTTCCTGGTGGGCCGATGCCCAGGGGCCGCCTGGGCTCTTCTCATGGCTTCCCAGGGGAAGTTTTGAGGATGTATTTTGTACTGCTGGCAGTATTTTGTGATGGACTGTGGTATTTGGCTCTGTTGTGGTGATATAATGTGCCACAATATGGTGTTGCTCGCCCTGCCTTCCATCAATTAGGACCTCACTACAAAACGGGGCCACTTTTAGTGTTTTTTTCCAGGGCCACTTTAAGTTCCCAGTCCGCCCCTGCCCTCACCTACTGGCAGCAGCATTTTCTCCTGACAACTCCTTCCCCAATGTCAGCAGTGCTGTCCCCTGACAACCTATCCCCACCAGCAGCAGTATTTTCACCTATAACCTCTCCTCTATTTTTGCTTAAACTTTGCCATCAACATTAAACATAAAACCCTCAAAAAGATTAATAAAAATATGTGTAACATCAGGTATGGTTTGTGGCAATTTTCAAAAACATGTTTGGCCATTTTTCAAGTCCTATGAAAATCCATGGAGCAAATGGTTACATTAACAAAAAAACACCAAAATGTCATTCCAAAAGACCAGAATAAACACTGGATAAAAAGCATTTTTTAAGGCATCTAATAAACATTGATCATGTTCAGTCAAGTAAAATGTGATGTGTCAAAAAACAAACTTGTAGAATGATTTGCAATGCATATTTTAAAATCTATGACATGTCAATTCTACCCTGGGTATTTGTTCATTATCTGTAAAGCCTTATTAACATGTTAGTGTTTTGTTTGGTGATTTCCATCAATGATTGTGAGCCAAAACCAAGATTAGAGACTCCACAAAGATAAGATACAAGGAAAAGATTTGCATTTGTTCTGTGTTTAGACCCACACCTGGTTTTATCTCACAATCACTGATCGAACACTGGCTGTCTGAATAAGGCCTCTTTCACATTAGCGGCAGCACAGATCTGGCAGGTGAAGGGTGCCACCGGATCTGTGCTGCCGCAGGAACATGTGTGGGGCTGGAACCGCGCTCCGGCCCCACACATGTCACACAGTACATACACACAGACACACAGACATATACACATACATACTTACATGCTCCCGGCAGGTCTCCACAGCACAGTACAGGAGCAGGACGGCGCGCACATAGGATGATTCCCCACAGTGCCCTTTGCTGGGCGCCGGGTAGAATCGTCCTATGTGTGCGCCGTCCTGCTCCTCCTACGCTGTAGAGACATGCCGGGAGCATGTAAGTATGTATGTGTATTTGTATGTGTATATGTCTGTGTATGTTTATGTGTATGTCTGTATGTTTGTATGTGTGTATGTATGTATGTATGTATGTATGTGTGCAGGTGAGGGATCCGTCATGAACTCCATTGAAAGTCAATGGAGGACGGATCCGTTCACCATTGTGTCACACCAAATTGCCCTGGAATATACTAGTGACTGCCCGCAGTGCTCAGCTCAGTCACTGCCTGGATGCCGTTAGGGACAGATCTGCAGTGTGATACAGGGAGAGTGTTAGGGTGTTCTACTAGATTTGTGTTAGGCAGGAGTGATTCTAAAAGAACCCAACAGCCCTTGTTAGGGCTACAAGACCATTTTTTTTATCTACTTGTGGCTGGGCTTGCTGGCACTAGTAGTGCAGCTACAGCCATATTTGCAGAATTTTGCAGGGAGACTGGAAAAAGTTTATTTTTTGGCTCTCAGTGACACACATCCATTTCAAACAGCTAAGTGGGACATTTTTTTTGTGTTTCATAGAAATAGGCACAGCCTGCAGAAGATTTTTTTCTGTCTAACTGATAGATAGTGGAAGTCACAGTACAAAATCCTTTTGTTTGCTCTCAAAATCCATTTCATACAGCTGTGTGGAACCATTCTGTGTGTCACAGTTCAGCTGGCCAGTCACCACAAACCACAATTTTCTGTCCAGGTGACCCATACTGTACGTCACTTAATCAAATATGGCCTTTTGCTCTCACTGATAAAGCTACATTAGAAAAATCTGAGAGCGACATTTTTCTGGGTTGCAGTGAAAATAGCCACAGTCAGCAGGGGCTGATTTTGCTCTCTGATATATTCTGCACGTCACGTAAAAAAAAAAAAAAAAGTTTTTTTTTTTTAAATCTCAGTGATAAAAATCCATTTCATACAGCTGTGTGGAATCATTCTGTGTGTCACAGTTCAGCTGGCCAGTCACCACAAACCACAATCCGTATTTTCTGTCCAGGTGACCCATACTGTACGTCACGTAATCAAATACGGTCTTTTGCTCTCACTGATACAGCTACATTAGAAAAATCTCTATGCGACATTTGTCTGGGTTGCAGTGAAAATAGCCACAGTCAGCAGGGGCTGAGTTTGCTCTCTGATATATTCTGCACGTCACGTAACAAAAAAAAAAAAAAAAAAAAAAAAAACTGTTTTTTTTTTAATCTCAGTGATACAAATCCATTTTATACAGCTGTGTGGAACCATTCTGTGTTTCACAGTTCAGCTGGCCAGTCACCACAAACCACAATACGTATTTTCTGTCCAGGTGACCCATACTGTATGTCATGTAATAAAATACGGTCTTTTGCTCTCACTGATACAGCTACATTAGAAAAATCTCTGTGCGACATTTGTCTGGGTTGCACTTAAGCAGACCAAGTCTGCCTAATCTAATAGTTTCCGTGTAATTGCTCCATACTGCACGGTACGTAATAAAATATGTAATTTTGCTCTAACTTATCCATCTATATATTAACTTGTTCAGATTGAACAAATTTGTGGGTTTGAGTACAGCAGGCCCATTTTTTTTGGTATATATAATACACTTATATACAGAAAATGTTGAACCCCAGGGCTAAGGGTCGAGGACGAGGGCGTGGGCGTGGTCATTCAATTACTGCAGGGGGCAGAGGCCATAGTCCTGGGAAAGGTGAGACAGTCATGCTGATGAGAGAGCAGGGGAACGTCGCAGAGCTACACTCCCTAGCTTCATGTCTGAACTTACAGGGACACGTGGTAGAGCACTGTTAAAACCACAACAGTGCGAACAGGTGATGTCGTGGATTGCGGACAATGCTTCAAGTAATTTGTCCACCAGTCTTCCACGCAGTTCACCCACGTTACCCAAGGGAGCACTCCTCTGGCTCCTACACCCCAACCTCCTTCCCTCCAGTCTGCCCCTCCCAGGAAAATTTGGAATGCGATCCGGCATACTCTGAGGAAATGTTTTCTGGACCCTTCCCAGAGTCACAAACCACTTCTCAGGTTGCTGTTGACCTCTTTCCCGATGCCCAAGTTTTCCAACTGTCGCAGTCTGTGGGTGATGACATTGTTGACTTAGTGGAAGAAGTGTGTAAAGAGGTGTCAGACGATGAGGAGACACGGTTGTCAGACAGTGGTGAAGTTTTTTTCAGGGCAGGAAGTCCGAGGGGGGAGCAGACTGAGGAATCGGAGGGTGATGAGGTGACTGACCCAAGCTGGGTTGATAAGCCGAGTGAAGACAGTGCTTCTGAGGCGGAGGCGAGTGCTGAACCAGAACAGGTTGTAAGAGGCAGTGGTGTGGCCAGAGGGAGAAGCAGGGCCAGAGCTGGTGCATCAGCAGCAACTGTTTCACGTAGTGAACTCCCGTGGCGAGGCCTAGATGTTCGCAAGTCTGGAGGTTCTTTAAAGAAATTGAGGATGACCGACGGACTGTGGTGTGCAACCTGTGCCACACCAGGATCAGCAGGGGTGCCAACACTACTAGCCTAACCACCACCAGCATGCGCAAACATATGAGTGCTAAACACCCCACTCAATGGAACAAAGGCCGTTCACCCTCCTGCGGGTCCCACCACTGCTCCTTCCCCTGTGTCACTCGCTGCCTCTGCTAGTCAACCCCCTGCCCAGGACCCCGGCATGAGCGCCTCCCGCGGGAAAACCACACCTTCGCCTCCACAATCCTCCACAGCGTCCACCAATGTGTCCCTGCGCAGCGTTCAGCTGTCTTTACAGCAGATGCTGGAGCGCAAGAGGAAATACAATTCCACCCACCCACATGCCTAAGCCCTCAACGTCCACATCTCCAAATTGCAGAGTCTGGAGATGCTGCCCTATAGGCTGGTAGAGACCGAGGCCTTTCGCAACCTCATGGTGGTGGCTGCCCCTTGGTATTCGGTCCCCAGCCACCACTATTTTTACGATGTGCCGTCCCAGCCCTACACCAGCACGTGTCACAGAACATCATTCGTGCCCTGACCAACGCTGTTTCTGAAAAGGTCCACCTAACCACGGACACGTGGACAAGTGCTGCCGGGCAGGGACACTATATATCACTGACGGCACATTGGATTAACTTGGTGGAGGCTGGGACCGAGTCTTACCCTGGGGCCACTCATGTACTGCCCACACTGAGGATTGCAGGGCCTACCTCGGTCACGGTCTCTCAGACGTACTATGCCTCCTCCTCCGACCACTCCTCCTCCTCCACCTCCTACTCCAAATTACCATCCGTGGGCACGGCGCCTTCAGTCGGTAGCTCTAGGCGCAGCAGCAGTGCCGTGGCTAAGCGCCAGCAGGCATTGCTCAAACTGCTGAGCTTAGGTGACAAAAGGCACACCGCCCAAGAACTATTAGACCGATCTGTGGCTGGCACCACTGAACCTCAAGCCAGGCATGGTTGTGTGTGACAACGGGCGTAACCTGGTAGCGGCTCTGCAACTCGGCAGACTCACACATGTGCCATGCCTGGCCCAAGTGTTCAATCTAATAGTTCAGCGGTTCCTCAAGACATACCCCAATCTGTCTTATTTGCTCACCAAGGTGCTCCGCATCTGTGCGCATTTCCGCAAGGCGACCACAGATGCTTCCACTCTCAGGGTACTGCTGCCTAGAACTGCCTGCTCAAAGACTGTTTTGCGACGTGCCCACAAGATGGAATTCGACATTAAACATGTTATCCAGAGTTTACCAGCAGCGCACAGCGATTGTAGGCTGCCAGATGTTAACTTCCACCAGAACTGGTAGTCAGGTCACTCAGATTCCTCAAGTCTACAATGAGGAGCGGACGTGGATGTCTGATATCTGCCAGGTGTTGACCAACTTTGAGGAGTCAACACAGATGGTCAGCGGCGATGCCACCATTATCAGCCTCACCATCCAGCTGCGTTGCCTGTTGAAAAATTCACTACTCAGCATGAAGTCGGAAGCTTTGCGCTTGTCACAAGAGACGGTGGAGGAAGATACGTCGCTTGATAGACAAAGCACCTTACGGTCTGTTTCTCAGCGCGTATCGGAGGAGGGGGATGAGGAGGAAGAGGAGGAGAATGTCGGCGAGACAGAAGAGGGTACCAGTGCTCAGTCCATATTAACTGTTGAGCGTGTATGGGCTGAAGAGGAGGTCTTGGAGGAGGAGTAAATGGAGAGTCAGGCCAGTGAGGAGAGGGAATTCTTGCGTGTTGGGACTCTGGCGCACATGGCAGACTTCATGTTAGGCTGCCTATCTCGTGACCCTCGAGTTAGAAGCATTTTTTCAAACAACGATTAATGGGTGTTCACTCTCCTGGACCCACGGTACCAGCAGAACCTTTCCACTCTCATCCCTGTAGAGGAAAGGAATATGAGAGTGAATCAATATCAACAGGCCCTGGTGCACAATCTGAAACAATCCTTCCCACCTGACACCGCTAGCGGCAGAGGGCATGCTTCTGTGGACCAAGTAGCGGGGGAGAGTAGGCGAGCAGGCAGCTTGTCCAGCACTGGCAGGGGAACGCTCTCCAAGGCCTTTGCCAGTTTTATGTCACCCCAGCAAGACACTGTCACCTGTCCCCAGTCTCGGCAGAGTAGGGGGGAGCTGTACAGAAAGATGGTGAGGGAGTACCTAGCTGACCATACCAATGTCCGGACCGATCACTCTGCTCCATACAACTACTGGGTTTCAAAGCTGGACACGTGGCCTGAACTGGCGCTGTAAGCCTTGGAGGTGCTGGCCTGCCCTGCCGCTAGCGTGTTGCCAGAGCGGGTATTCAGTGCATCTGGTGGCATCATCACCGATAAGCCTGGATTTCACCGGAATTCAAATCTCCTCTTGGGGAAAGCAGCTAAAGATTAACATTACTTATGTATCCGATTCCTCTTCTCTACTCCTCCTACTCCTCCTCCTCCTTGTCATCTTTGCCTAACGCTGACCCAAAGCGCAATTTTGTAGAGGGCCAACTGGCACTCTTTTACGACAATTTTTCCGGAGGGCCCCCTACAGGCCCTCTCTCTAAACAATTTTTCCGGAGGGCCACCTACAGGCACTTTCTCCAAACAATTTTTCCGCAGTGTCAACTACAGACACTGTAAAACAATGTTTCAGAAGCGTCAAACAGACAGTCCAAAACTATTTTTCAGGAGGCACAAGTACCGACATTGAAAAAAAAATTTTTTTGCTGAGGGTCGACTTTATGTACTCCGAAAAGAAAAAAATTTTTGGAGGCTCAACATAAGCCATTTCACTGAATTCTCAGTCGGACAAAGTCATTGGTGGAGTAACCGCCATGCTGTGTCTGGCTAAATTTTTGAGTGCCTCACCAGCTACCGCATACTAACTCAGTCACTCTGTTGTCACTGCCGCCATACAGGGCCACGACAAATGTTTATGTGGTTCGCCTGCTCTCGCAGTGTCACTCGCTCACTCTGTTGTCACCACCATAGTGGTTTGCACTATAGCAGCCCAAGTCTGCACATTCCACTTTTTCTCTCCAAGTGATCGATACTACACGTCACACTAGAAAATACGTTCTTTTGCTCTCAGTGATACAAATACATTTCATACAGCTCAGTGGAACAATTCTGTGAGTTACAGTCCAGCACCTCAGTCTGCCCAGACCACAATCCGTTGTTTCTGTGTAATTGATCTATACTGCACGTCACTTTTGAAAATACGACTTTTTCCTCTCTTTCTATCTCTCCAAACTATTTTTCCAGATAGGTGACGTATACGGTATTAAACTGAGAAGAATACATACAACACATGCCCCACTTGATCAATTTCATAGTTGACAACTGTACCTAAATTGACAGCCACAGCCATACAGGGTCACACTAAATTTTTCCTGCGCTCTACCTGCTACCGTCGTGTAGCTCCGTCAATGTGTAGTCACAGCCATACAGGGCGACGCTAAATTTTTCATGTGCTCTAACGCTATCGTCGTGTAGCTCGGTCACTCTGACCGAGTGTGACCCTGGGGCCGCTCATGTACTGCCCACTTGAAGGATTGTGGGGCCTACCTCGGTCATGGTTTCTCAGACTTACTATGCCTTTTCCTCAACCCCTCCTCCTCCTTCGAATTACCATCTGTGCTTCACCTCCTGCTACCTCAGTCTAACTCGGTCACTCTGTTGTCACCGCCATGCTGCGTCAGGCTAAATTTTTGGGTGGCTCACCTGCTACCTCATCTAACTTGATCACTTGTTGGTGTCACCGCCATGCTGTGTCAGGCTTATGCCTGCATCGTGTGGCTGGGGATGTTTCCAGGTTTTCATCCAGCCTTCCCTAGGCAGAGCCTTGGTCCCCTACAAAAAATGCTTGAGTCTCTTATTGACTTCAATGGGGTTCGTTACTCGAAACGAGCACCCGAGCATCCAGAAAAGTTCATCTCGAATAACGAGCACCCGAGCATTTTAGTGCTCGCTCTCTCCATCTCTAATTGGGAACATTGTTCTGCATCTGCTGCAAAACTTTGAAAATTCCTCTGCTTTTTGCAGGATAATTTTATGGGACAGTTTGTAGAAGATCCTACTAGAGGCGGTGCTCTTCTGGATGTAGTAATTTCTAACAATGCAGAGCTTGTGAGAAATGTCACTGTCCATGAAAACCTTGGTAACAGTGACCACAATTTAAACATATTCCAACAAAACTGTAAAAAACAAACTCAGGTAGGTAGGGCAAAAACACTTAATTTCAAAAAGGTGAATTTCCCAGGTTTGAGCCCTGCACTTCAAGACATAGACTGGGAGCAACTATTGCCACATAATGACACTAATGCTTAATGGGAGTGCTTTAAATCTACTTTGGATAAGTATATTGTTAAATAAATTCCTAGCTCCAATGATCCCTCTTCCTCTGCATAGCGCAGCTTTTTCTTCACTACGGGTGATGTACAGGGCTTCTCATGGGCAAGCTTGGCGGAGGTTGTTTTATAGGCTAGGGCAGCGCTTAAAACCACCCATTAGTGCTGGTGATGTCACTGGGATCACTGCTTCGCCTAGCATACTGAAAAAATTAGTGTACATCACTGGCAGTAAACCCAGACAACCTCTTTCAGGAAGAAGTGTATCAAACTACTTTTGTAGTGAATTCATACAGTGGAAAATGTCCTAAATTCTTATACAATTTGGTCTTGGCTACACAGAGACTCTGTCCATTTTTTGTAGAGAATACTATAGATCTATAAAGAAATTTGGACCCAGGACCAGGCTCTAGTTCAATCCAGAATGCAGATAAGATTCCTAAATCATCCAGATTCCAGAACAGATCCCTACTCCAGACAAGACCTCCTAATCTAATGCAAACCCCTAAGCAAATAGCCTACACAAGATTTCCTAAACTAATACAGACCCCAGACCAGAGACACTACATAAATACTCCAGGCTTTACCCCATACTTTACACACTGGCTTATGTGCTCCACCTCCGTGAAGGCCTTGCTTTTTAATCTATTGGCTCCAGGGTTGCCAACAGTCCAGAAATTTCTGGACAGTCTGTAAAAATGGACAACTTTTTTCCTGTGTCTGTAAAAAAAAGTTAGAAGTGCCTGTGATTTTTTTTCAGGCTAGTAGTACTTGTCTAGATTATTTGGGTGGTAAATATCATTTTACAGCTCAGTTTTTATCAGTATATTGAGCTATAGACATGTATTACTTATAATCTAAATCATTCACAATGGTTTTCCTATTTGTAAAAAAAAACATGGCCTGTCTATGATTTTGGAATAAATTGTCCAGAAAAAGAAAAAGTCTGGTTGGAAACCCCGATTGGCTTCAGGATCTACAGAGATATATATGTCACCTTATCTGAACATTCAACACACACTTTCGCCATATATCTTTGCTCAAAGCAATATTGAAACTACAGCATTTCAGCAGTGAATTATGGCAAACAAAAAAAAAAAAAAAAAACATGACAAAACCACAATGTGAATCAAATTGTTGGTACGTTTGGTGACCATAGGGTTCTTCAAGCCTAAACTTTGTATATCTTGATCTACCACTGGCTTTCTTTTGTGCTTTAGTGGCAAATGCCTTCTTCTTTGTCCTCCGAACTTTAAAATTATGGCAACCTTTTTGAGCAACTTATGCATGACTAATTCCAAAAATTTCGGATTCAGTGAGATCCGAGACAAAGTTTGGGAATTTCTTAACAAATTTGTCTCTTGTCAAAATGATTCACTCCTCTCTAGTCAACAGACATCCTATGGACACAGAACAGAAAATAGGAATCTGCCAAAAGACAGACTCAACTCTTATACTTCTGTACACTTGAAAGATGTGATTACAATATTGACAACCTGATATTATCCAGTGCAGAGGTATCTGCTCAGCTCTCATCCTCCTTCTTTATACTGGTAGTATATTAGCACCTTTATTTCAGCAGATTAAATTGCAGGTGTCTGAATAATATATATATATGGATCTGGTTGCGTAAGATTCACATGCACTTAAATCTATTTCAGGTTTCCTATTTCAGAAAAAAAGCTAATCTTTTTAAAGGTGTTAGTTCTTTAATATATTTAGATTGTAAGTATTGGTAGGCATGCTTTCCTGCAGGAAATAAATATAGATTAAGCCACGCTCTAATTTATCGAAGAACATCTGGTGTTTAGAAGGAAGAAATCTTTCTGTTCCCATTCCAAGTTTATGTGCTCACAAGACAGGGCAGTATGATGAAATGTGAGGCTCGTAATCGCTCTTCAACTTTCAATGCCTTTAAAATGAGATTAGCGGAAGGAATTGACAATTTTGCCGCTTGGAGTTCTCAAATGGAAAATCACAGGGCTCACACACCCTGAGAGAAACCCTGCTTGGCCAGATTTGGCTGCTTTTGGTTTATATCTTGATGATTTATACTGGTGAGCACCAGCACTGTTAAAAGAAGGCATGATGGCATGAGTCACATTACCTTGAAGGGGGAGTGAGGATAGTGAGGACTGAGATTGGGAGTTAGGCAGTTATGCCCAATGAAAGGCCTATTAATACTGCATCTGCCCACTTTCATTTCACTTGGACCAGCCTTTGGTGTTATTAGTGCCCACTATTCACTGATTAACACTAAACACTGATTTTTTTTCCTTTAAAAAAAACAAAACAAACAAACAGCCATTCTCCAACATTTTTTAATGTCTTATTATTTTTTTTTTATGTTACCTTTGCTTTATACTTTTGATATTTGTTTTAAGTTAGAAGCAAAATATTCAATACATGTTCACCACTTGGAGCCAACACCGAGTTCGGTAAAATATTTTTTTAACAGTAGAAATTAATTTCTGAAGTTATCACCCAAAGTATTGCAAGACTTCACAAAGTAATAACTTCAGCTCATCGGAGCCAATGCATTCTAATACTGTGCGGAGCGCTCGTTCTGTGCGGTTTTCTATTGAAGTTTTATGCAAATCAACTTAGGATGTTTCATCTACAACTGTCAGTTTGATACCAGTATGATATGTCCTTACAGGGAAGTATTTTAGTTAAGAATTTTTGAGGTGGAGATCCCTAAATGATTAAGTCCTGGGGCATTTGCTCATGCCTTGAGGGAAAGCAATAGAAGTGTAGAAATAATAGTGGAAGTAGTAAATTGCACACCCATGTGCATTACAAATGAAGTATAGTTAGATACTGCATCACCACAATAGAACTCCATATTGTCCACTTACAGCACTTTTAATCTCTTGTGGGACTGGGAAGTTAATAGACCCTCCGGGAATAGGAGCTATGTGCAAGTTCAACTTTTATATTCCAGATCATGGGACCCAAAGTATAAAAATATAAAAGTAGAGGTTTTCATTCCTTAGGAATGAAACTGTATTAAGTTAGCAGGGACAAAGTAGTACAGATGCCCCCATAAGTGGATGACTGATGGCTGCCTATTTGCCTTGGAGGAATTTCCTGGATTATTGGATGAGCTATTTAAGGTTTTCATTATCTATATAATCAGAACCGTAATGTGGCTGCAAAACAAATCCCGCCGGTCAATCCACATGGAGACATAGAAATGAATGGTAACACAAATACTAGCTAATAAAATAAAATGAACAAATATTTGCAGAGACAGCTCCACAAATATTTCCAAACTATCCTAGCGCACAAGAACACGGAGGCGAATAAAAATGAGCTCCGCTAATTTCATCCTATGGGATTTGCCTGGACATTTTTTTTCCTGGAAATATTTCCAGATCTTCCTCGCTGTAAATAAAAGTCTTCTACTTTTTTACTCGTAAAGTGAGTTTATATAAAGTCAAAATGCCGTATGCTATAAAACTAGGGTCATTAATCCAGAAAAAAATTAAAATATCGCCAAATACAATTCTATCAAGTCACTCTGCATTACACTAATCATAGAGATGTATTAGAGGGGGAAATGGCAGGGCTATCCATTTCCCGATCTTCTGCTCAGATTTTGTCCCCAAGGTTGCCTTTCCTCTGATTAAATAAAGGCTAAATTAGGCCATTAATATTATTAAGTGACTGTGATTTAATCAGAGCTGGAGAAGGCCATTAAGGGAAAAGAGAACATACACGTGTTAGACGCATTTTTTAATCATCCTTTTTTCCTTAAAATTAAATGTTCTCATTTACTTCCAAAGCTGGCACCATTACCGCCTTCTATGCCTTCCTAAGGCACATCTTCTTAAAGTTTTAATTGTATACATTTAATAAATACGGGTAAGCAGAGCTGAGTTTATTAGTGTTGTAGAACTGATTTAGTCATATGGAACAACTCATCTTATTATCTGTGGTTGATCAAAGAACTACAGGTAAATCTACTGAGGGATAGGTAGATGTTTATGGAGGGCGGAAGTTTATGGGGCTGAAGAGCCAGAGGATGGGCAGTTTGGGGAACAGTGGATGGGACATGTGGAACGAAATGTTGGGAGGGATAAATTGAGGGGATGAAGTTGCAGATATTATGGGCCATCCAGCATTGGTCTGATAGCATACAGTATCTACGGACCTGATGATCCTAGAAGGAAGAGCTGTGCTGAAATTTTAAGACAGCAAAATAAAACAGGAGAGGTACTTAACAGCAGAGAATTATGGCTAGAGGAAATCAATTGGCCGCTCACGATGGAGTCCTCAAAATATGCTAGGCAACAGGTATTGTTATTATTTTATTATTATTATTTATTTTAATGTGCCTTTAATTCCAAGGCACTGTACATCCAGATGGGGTTACACAAATATAAAAATACAATGAACAAGAAACTATTAACAGACTGGTATAGAGGGGTAAAGGACCCTGCTTCAAAAGTTTACAATTTATAAGGGACAGGGAGAACACAGTAGATGAGGGTATAGGCTGCGTATGTGGCTGTGTTGTGGCAGTATGCTCATTGTAGGCTTTTCTGAAAAGGTGGGTTTTCAGGTTACTCTTTTGAGGCTCCGGATGTTGGGGAAGAGTCTGATGTGTCAGGGTAGTAAGTTCCAGAGTAGGGAAGACGCATGTGAAAAATCTTGTAGTCGATTGCGTGAAGAAAAGATGAGAGGAGAACAGAGGAGGAGGTCCTGTGAGGATCTGAGATTACGTGTGGGGATGTATTGAGAAAGCAGGTCACAGATATAAGGAGGGGACGGGTTGTCGATGGCCTTATATGTAGTTGTAAATATTTTAACCTGAATTCGCTAGGCAATGGGGAGCCAGTGAAGGGAAAGGTAGAGGGAGGAGGCAGAGGAGAAACCAGGAGAGATGTGGAGTAGTTGGACAGCAGAGTTGAGAAAGCTTTAACCCCTTCCCGACTTCCCGACCAGCGCCGTAGTGCTAAGGCGCGCTGATCGGGTGGGTACAGCGGCGGGGGTCCGGCTGTGCCTAGTAGCCGAACCCTTGCTGTATGCACCGGCATCGGTGTTTGCACCGATGTCGATGCATTAAACCTTCATGTGCTGACCACGGCACATGCGATGCAGGCGGTGGAAAGGGGTGTCCATCAGGTCCCCACGCTGCTGTGACGGGGACCTGATGGCTTAGATGGCAGCCGAATGCCTTCCTTAGGCATCCAGCTGCCATCTACGGAAGCCTGTGAGATCCAGCCCCCTGGATTTCACAGGCAGAAGGCTGTAAGTGTATTACATTGAGTAATACACTTACAGGCAATGCATTACAATACAGAAATATTGTAATGCATTGTAAAGGGGATCAGACCCCCAAAAGTTAAAAAAGTGTAAAAAATAGAAAGTGAAAAAAAGTGAAAAAAATAAAGTTTAACCACTTCCCATCAGGGCCATTTCCCCCCTTCCTGACCAGGCCTAATTTTGCAAATCTGACATGTGTGACTTCATGTGGTAATAACTTTGGAACGCTTTTACTTATCCAAGCGATTCTGTGATTATTTTCTCGTGACACATTGTTCTTCAAGTTAATGGTAAATTTGAGTCGATAAGTTTTAATTTTATTTTTAAAAAAATCCAAAAGTTAACGAAAATTTGAAAAAATTCACTGTTTTCTAAATTTGAATCTCTCTGCTTTTAAGACAGATAGTGATACCCCATAAAATCCTTTTTAATTTACATTCCCCATATGTCTACTATATGTTGGAATCATTTTGGTAGTGTCATTTTATTTTTTTAGGACAGTAGAAAGTTTAGAATTTTAGATGCAATTTTTGCAAATTTGCAAAATCAACTTTTTTAAGAACCAGTTCAGTTTTGAAGTCAGTTTGTGAGGCTTACATGATAAAAACCACCCATAAATTACCCAATTTTAGAAACTACACCCCTCAAACTATTCAAAACTGGTTTTAGAAATGTTGTTAACCCTTTAAGTATTCCACAAGAATTAAAGCAAAATAGATGTGAAATTTCAAAATTTCACTTTTTTTGCAGATTTTCCATTTTAATCATTTTTTTTTCTGTAACACATCAAGGGTGAGCCCTGTGTATACAACGATCTAGAAGGCAGGGACCCCTGGGAACGGTCCGTCCATTCTCTTTGGGGTACCCTGCTGTCACTGACTGTTCAGAAACGTCCATTCAGAAATAAACAGCCACTTCACAGACGTTTATAATCAATGGGCGGACGTGAAGTGGTTAAAAAAAAGTTTCAAGTAAAAAAAAGCGTCCTTTTCACAAAATAAACATAGTAAAATAGTAACATAGTTTACATCTGTCCATCCAGTTTGGCCTGTTTTCCTACAAGTTGATCCAGAGGAACGCAAAA
Source organism: Rhinella marina (assembly GCA_900303285.1). NCBI lineage: Eukaryota > Metazoa > Chordata > Amphibia > Anura > Bufonidae > Rhinella > Rhinella marina. The sequence goes on along the minus strand of ONZH01026075.1, from coordinate 27,721 downwards.
AAAACCTGTGAGGTAGAATCCAATTTTTCCCCACTTTAGGGAAAAAATTCCTTCCCAACTCCAATCAGGCAATCAGAATTACTCCCTGGATCAATGACTCATCTCTAGTAACTATAACCTGTAATATTATTACACTCCAGAAATACATCCAGGCCCCTCTTGAACTCTTTTAGTGAACTCACCATCACCACCTCCTCAGGCAGAGAGTTCCATAGTCTCACTGCTCTTACCGTAAAGAATCCTCTTCTATGTTTGTGTACAAACCTTCTTTCCTCCAGGCGCAGAGGATGTCCCCTCATCACAGTCACAGTCCTGGGGATAAATAGATCATGGGAGAGATATCTGTACTGACCTCTGATATAATTATACAAAGTTTTTAGATCTCCCCTCAGTCGTCTTTTTTCTAAAGTGAATAAGCCTAATTTTGATCTTTCTGGGTACTGTAGTCCACCCATTCCAGTTATTACTTTAGTTGCCCTCCTCTGAACCCTCTCCAGCTCTGCTATGTCTGCCTTGTTCACAGGAGCCCAGAACTGTACACAGTACTCCATGTGTGGTCTGACTAGTGATTTGTAAAGTGGCAGGACTATGTTCTCATCATGGGCATGCCTCTTTTAATGCAACCCATTATCTTATTGGCCTTGGCAGCAGCTGTCTGACACTGGTTTCTACAGCTTAGTTTGCTGTTCGCTAAAATTCCTATGTCCTTTTTCCATGTCAGAGTTACCCAATGTTTTACCATTCAGTATGTTCTGGTGACTTGCATTATTTCTTCCCATATGAATAACCTTACACATAAAAAAAAGTGTAAAAAATAGGGAAAAAAAGAAAAATAGACATATTAGGTATTGCCGCGTCCGTCTCGACTGGCTCTATAAAAATATCACATTATCAACCCTGATAGGTGAACGCAGTAAAAAAAAAAAAAACAGTGCCAAAACAGCAATTTTTGGTCACCCTCCCTAATTCCCTAAGTATAATAGCAGGCGATCAAAACAGCGTATGTACCCCAAAATGGTAACAATCAAACCATCATCTTGTCCTGCAAAAACAGACAATCGCCCAAAAAATAAAAAAATATGGCTCTCAGAAAATGGCAACAAAAAATATTTTATTTTGTTCAAAAATGCATCTAAGGGCTCGTTCACATCACCGTTAGGGATTCCGTTCTCCTGCTCCGTTATAGGAGCAGGAGAACGGAAAGGACGGATTCGGGACATAACTGAGCCCAACGGAGCCTAAGGGACCCCATAGACTATAATGGGGTCCGTTAGGTTTCCGCTCAGAAGATGATTTTTGAAGCGGAGACAAAAGTCCTGCGTGCACAACTTTTGTCTCCGCTTCAAAAATCATCTTCTGAGCGGAAACCTAAAGGACCCCATTATAGTCTATGGGGTCCCTTAGGCTCCGTTGGGCTCAGTTATGTCCCAAATCTGTCCTTTCCGTTCTCTTGCTCCTATAACGGAGCAGGAGAACGGAATCCCTAACGGTGATGTGAACGAGCCCTAACGTGTAAAACTTTCCAAAAATAAAAATGTTAGATGTATTGGGTATTGACGCGTCCGTAACAACCTGCTCTATAAAAATATTACATGAGATGGCCCCCCAGTTGAATGCTGTAAAAAAATTTTAAAAAAACTATGCCAAAAAATGCCATTTTTTCCCTCTTGCCTCAAAAAAAGTGTAATAGCAGGCGATCAAAAAGGTGTATTTAACCCAAAATGGTACCATTCAAACCGTCATCTTGTCCCGCAAAAAATGAGACCCTACCTAAGACAATCGCCAGAAAAATTTTAAAAAAAATGGCTCTCAGAAAATGGCAAAACAAAAAAAAGATTTTATTCTGTTCAAAAATAAATCTGTGTAAAATTTAACAAAAATAAAAATGGTAGACATATTGGGTATCGCCGCGTCTGTAACAACCTGCTCTATAAAAATATTACATGAGATGGCCCCCCAGGTGAATGCTGTAAAAATCAATCCAATCAAAACTTCATCTCATCCCGCAGAAATTGATACCCTACCTAAGACAATCGCCAAAAAATAAAATAAAATATGGCTCTCTGAAAATGGCAGCACAAAAACAAAATTTAATTCTGTTCAAAAATGCAGCTAATGTTTAAAATTTAACAAAAATAAAAATTGTAGACATATTGGGTATCGCTGCGTCCATAAAAACCTGCTCTATAAAAATATCACATAATTTACCCCCTCAGGTGAATGCTGTAAAAAAAAAAAAAAATTAAAAACTATACCAAAACAGCTATTTTTTTCACCTTTACTCACAAAAAGTGTAATACCAAGCGATCAAAAAGTCTTATGTACCCCAAAATCGTACAATAAAAACTTGACCTCATCCCACAAAAAATAAGCCCCCACATAAGACGATAACTCTAAAAAATAAAAATCAATGGCTCCCGCAAACCAATCCATCAAAATCTGTGCTGCAAAATCCATATAGCGCTCCTTCTGTTCTGAGTCCTGCCATGTACCCCCACAGCAGTTTACCATCAAATATGGGGTGTTGCCGTATTTAGGAGAAAATGGGTAACAAATTATGGGGTGCTTTTCTCCTGTTACCTCTTGTGAAAATGAAAAATTTGGGGCTAAAACAACATTTTATTGGAAGAAATTAAACTTTTCATTTTCACAGCCAAGTGTTTCCAAATTCCGTAAAACGATTATGGGTCAAAGTGGTCAGTACCCCCCTTAATATATTCTTTGAAGGGGTAGTTTCCAAAATGGGGTCACTTTTTGAGGCTTTCCACTGTAGGGGTACGTCAAGGTCTCTCAATTACAAAATGGTGCCTAAAAACCATTCTAGCAAAATCTGCCTCCAAAATTCTTATGGCGCTGCTTTCCTTCTGACCACTGCCACAAACCCACAGAGAAGTTTACCACCACATATGGGGTATTTCTGAAAACTGCAGAATCAGAGCAATGTATATTGAGGTTTAGCTTGTTATTAACCCTTGCTATGTTTCACCTCCATTTTCCTTTAATTCTTGTGGAGCACCTCAAGGGTTAACAAAGTTTGTAACATCAGTTTTTTATAATTTGAGGGGTGTAGTTTCTAAAATGGGGTCATTTATGGGTGGTTTACATTATGTAATCTCCTCAAAATCACTTTATATCTGAATTGTTGCTTAAAAAATGTTTTTGGAAATTTTTTGAAAATTCGAAAAATGGCTTCTAAACTTCTAAGCCTTCTAACGTCCTAAAAAAGTAAAATAACATTTATAAACTGATGCCAACATAAAGTAGACATATGGGGAATGTAAAATAATAACTATTTTTGGAGGTATTACTATGTATTTTGAAAGTAGAAAAATTGAAATTTGGAAATTTGCTAATTTTCCAAATTTTTGGTAAATTTGGTATTTTTTTAGAAATAAAAATGAAATATTTTGCCACAAATTTACTACTGTCGTAAAGCACAATATGTGACAAGAAAACAGTCTCAGAATGGCCTGGATAGGTAAAATCGTTCCAAAGTTATTACCACATAAATTGACACGTCAGATTTGCAAAAAATGGCCTGGGCAGGAAGGTGAAAACAGGCCCGGGGTTGAAGGGGTTAAAAGAAAGTAAATAAATGCTAGTGAGATACACAGGTGAGATGAACATGTTAGAAAAATGCCAGACAGTGTTTTATTAAACATAACTTTTAACGATGAGCATGATTTTCACTTTTTATGGGTAGATGCGCTTTAAAAAAAGGTTTTCTGGTTTAGAACAGCAATTCTCCAAATTCCTTATAAGACATTCTACAAGACCTCTCAGCACAGTGGAATGAATAGCAATGGATAAGTTTAATGACCAAGGAAAAAGAGGAATCACAGTTTGACCTGGAGGCAGAGAAATGATCTCCATATAAGCAAATATGATTGACAATGGAAGAGGTTCAATTACAAAGCGAATAGCACTCCAAGTAATAGAATGGTGGGTGCACATCTCCCAGGGACATAGATTCAATCCCCCACATCAAACGGACAATCCAAACCAAAAAAGAGGATGGAAATGGCACGTATATCTTGTTTCTTTATTCCAGATGCAACATTTTGGCTAAACAGCCTTTATCAAGTGAAGACAGAGGTCAGACAGCTGCTTCCTACATGAGATGCTAAAGGAAAGCAGTTTAAATTTGTTAAAGGGATTTTCACAAGATTTTTATATCGATGGCCTAACCTCAGTAATCGACCAGCTATTCTGGAGTAGCTCCCGCGGCAGAACTAGGTGTTGGAATATATATCTCCATCCATTCCGTAGTGGAAGGAGCTGGTTACTGCAGTGCTGTTCACATTTACGTAAATGGAAGCAAAACTGTAAAAATAAAGGGGGAGATGTATCAAACCGGTGTAAAATAGAACTGGCTTAGTTGCCCAAAGCAACCAATCAGATTTCAACTTTTATTTTCCAAAAGAACTGTGAAAAACAAAAGGTGGATTATGATTGGTTGCTATAGGCAACTAAGCCAGTTCTACTTTACACCAGTTTTGATCTCCCCCAAAGGCTCCATCAACTACAGAGCATGCAGAGCTGTATAGTTCCAATACCTATTTCTGGCACATGAGATACTCAGAAACACAGGATAGGATGAATTGCAGGGCGTCCAATCCCCACCCATCAGATATTAATGGTCAATCCTGAGACTAGATCATCAATATAAAAATCCTGGAAAATATATTTAAAGAAACACTCCCTCAAAACGTTTTTATTCTCTGACCTGTTAGAGAAGTACATGATCTAAACTGTAGTGAAGGTAATGTTCTTACCAGTGACTGTATCGGTGAACTATCCCCTCCCTTCTGCTTCTCAGTTGTGTCATGTCAAATTTTCCAAATAACACAGCATCTTATGTGCGGACAGGAAGCCAGTTTCTATATGTGTCCTTATGGGAGTCTCAGTGTTAGTCTCATAGGAATGAAGAGCGAACTAACTGACTTCCTGTCCTGTGTCAGGAGGAGATCAGAGAGTTGGTCACGTGACTAGGCTGAAGATCAGAAGGGACGTTATAGCTCACAAATACAGACACTGATAAGAAGATTACCTTCACTACAGCTTACATTATGTACCTTTCTAGCACGTCAGAAAATAAACATTTTTGAGGGAGTTTTTCTTTAAGGGGGTGTTTCTTTCTTCTTACTTTACCTCTTGGCCTGGTACATTCCTGGCTTCTTCCCCTTGTTTAATCTGTTGGTGGTACTAATGTTCCTGAATGATTGGTCGTATGTACAGTACTTCCAATCAGTGGCGTAGCTACCGGGGGGGCAGGGGGGGCGACGGCTCCGGGCCCAGTGACTCAGGGGGGGCCCCAGCAAGGATGACCTTGCCTTCTATCAGGCGAATACAAGTGAGCGCTTCCATTATGGAAGCGCTCACTTGTATTTAGGGACCCCCATCAGACCTCAGATCAGCCCACCCAGCCACATAGGATTAAAATAAAAAACTTTACTTACCTGTTCTGCGCTGCGGCTGCCCTCCGGTCCGCGCTCCGCTCTCTTCCCTGGCGGCGCGCACTATGACCTGACGCTGCACGCAGCGTCAGGTCATAGTGTGCGCGGGCCAGGGAAGAGAGCGGAGCGCGGACCGGAGGGCAGCCGCAGCGCAGAACAGGTAAGTAAAGTTTTTTATTTTAATCCTATGTGGCTGGGTGGGCTGATCTGAGGTCTGATAGGGGCACAGTAGGCTGATATGAGGTCTGATGGGGGCACAGTCTGCTGATATGAGGTCTGATGGGGGCACAGTCTGCTGATCTGAGGTCTGATGGGGGCACAATACGCTGATCTGAGGTCTGATAGGGGCACAGTAGGCTGATATGAGGTCTGATGGGGGCACAGTCTGCTGATATGAGGTCTGATGGGGGCACAGTCTGCTGATATGAGGTCTGATGGGGGCACAATATGCTGATCTGAGGTCTGATGGGGGCACAATATGCTGATCTGAGGTCTCATAGGGGCACAGTAGGCTGATATGAGGTCTGATGGGGGCACAGTCTGCTGATATGAGGTCTGATGGGGGCACAGTCTGCTGATCTGAGGTCTGATGGGGGCACAATACGCTGATCTGAGGTCTGATAGGGGCACAGTAGGCTGATATGAGGTCTGATGGGGGCACAGTCTGCTGATATGAGGTCTGATGGGGGCACAATATGCTGATCTGAGGTCTGATAGAGGCACAGTAGGCTGATATGAGGTCTGATGGGGGCACAGTCTGCTGATATGAGGTCTGATGGGGGCACAGTCTGCTGATATGAGGTCTGATGGGGGCACAGTCTGCTGATCTGAGGTCTGATGGGGGCACAATACGCTGATCTGAGGTCTGATAGGGGCACAGTAGGCTGATATGAGGTCTGATGGGGGCACAGTCTGCTGATATGAGGTCTGATGGGGGCACAGTCTGCTGATCTGAGGTCTGATGGGGGCACAATACGCTGATCTGAGGTCTGATAGGGGCACAGTAGGCTGATATGAGGTCTGATGGGGGCACAGTCTGCTGATATGAGGTCTGATGGGGGCACAATATGCTGATCTGAGGTCTGATAGAGGCACAGTAGGCTGATATGAGGTCTGATGGGGGCACAGTCTGCTGATATGAGGTCTGATGGGGGCACAGTCTGCTGATATGAGGTCTGATGGGGGCACAGTCTGCTGATCTGAGGTCTGATGGGGGCACAATACGCTGATCTGAGGTCTGATAGGGGCACAGTAGGCTGATATGAGGTCTGATGGGGGCACAGTCTGCTGATATGAGGTCTGATGGGGGCACAATATGCTGATCTGAGGTCTCATAGGGGCACAGTAGGCTGATATGAGGTCTGATGGCGGCACAGTCTGCTGATATGAGGTCTGATGGGGGCACAGTCTGCTGATCTGAGGTCTGATGGGGGCACAGTCTGCTGATCTGAGGTCTGATGGGGGCACAATACGCTGATCTGAGGTCTGATAGGGGCACAGTAGGCTGATATGAGGTCTGATGGGGGCACAGTCTGCTGATATGAGGTCTGATGGGGGCACAATATGCTGATCTGAGGTCTGATAGAGGCACAGTAGGCTGATATGAGGTCTGATGGCGGCACAGTCTGCTGATATGAGGTCTGATGGGGGCACAGTCTGCTGATCTGAGGTCTGATGGGGGCACAGTCTGCTGATCTGAGGTCTGATGGGGGCACAATACGCTGATCTGAGGTCTGATAGGGGCACAGTAGGCTGATATGAGGTCTGATGGGGGCACAGTCTGCTGATATGAGGTCTGATGGGGGCACAATACGCTGATCTGAGGTCTGATGGGGGCACAATACGCTGATCTGAGGTCTGATGGGAGCACATTAAGCTGATCTGAGGTCTGATGGGGGCACAATACGCTGATGTGAGGTCTGATGGGGGCACAATACGCTGATCTGAGGTCTGATGGGGGCACAATACGCTGATCTGAGGTCTGGTGGGGGCACAATACGCTGATCTGAGGTCTGATGGGGGCACAGTAGGCTGATGTGAGGTCTGATGGGGCACATTCTGCTGATCTGAGGTCTGATGGGGGCACAATACGCTGATCTGAGGTCTGGTGGGGGGCACAATACGCTGATCTGAGGTCTGATGGGGGGCACAGTAGGCTGATGTGAGGTCTGATGGGGGCACATTCTGCTGATCTGAGGTCTGATGGGGGCACAGTACGCTGATCTGAGGTCTGATTGGGCACAATGCGCTGATCTGGGCTGATGGGCACAATACGCTGATCTGAGTCTGATGGGGGCACAAGTACGCTGATCTGAGGTCTGATGGGGCACAGTACGCTGATCTGAGGTCTGATGGGGGCACAGTACGCTGATCTGAGGTCTGATGGGGGCACAGTACGCTGATCTGAGGTCTGATGGGGGCACAGTACGCTGATCTGAGGTCTGATGGGGCACAATACGCTGATCTGAGGTCTGATGGGGGCACATTCTGCTGATCTGAGGTCTGATGGGGGCACAATATGCTGATCTGAGGTCTGATGTGGCACAATACGCTGATCTGAGGTCTGATGGGGGCACATTCTGTTGATCGGAGGTCTGATGGGGGCACAATACGCTGATCTGAGGTCTGATGGGGGCACAGTAGGCTGATGTGAGGACTAATGGGGGCACATTCTGCTGATCTGAGGTCTGATGGGGTACAATACGCTGATCTGAGGTCTGATGGGGCACAATACGCTGATGTGAGGTCTGATGGGGGCACAGTAGGCTGATGTGAGGTCTGATGGGGCACAATACGCTGATCTGAGGTCTGATGGGGGCACAGTAGGCTGATGTGAGGTCTGATGGGGGCATATTCTGCTGATCTGAGGTCTGATGGGGCACAATACGCTGATCTGAGGTCTGGTGGGGCACAATACACTGATCTGAGGTCTGATGGGGGGCACATTCTGATGATCTGAGGTCTGATGGGGGCAGGGGACTGTTAGTTTAGTGATGTAAAAACTGTGGACAGGTTTCCTTTAACATAGGAGTCCTCTTGTTTTTTACTCCTATTACTCCTATATTTCACTGCATTATGTGGTAGAGTATTTAGAGTAGGGTATGTAGAAAGTCTATTGTACTGTACTTAGCAGCATAGATGATCTAGCAGTTTATATAGTAATCTTTCTAATACAATATTATAACCACAACTAGTAGTATGTGCCTGTGAAGTTGGAAACGTGCGTTTGGGAAGCCAAGTGGGGGGCCCACTCAAGTATGTTTCGCCCCCCCTGTGCTGAACCTCTAGCTACGCCTCTGCTTCCAATACTACGTGCAGTCTGTAACTCTATAGAACATCTCAAGGTATAATGCACATGTCCTGAAGCTATCACATAGACCTGAATACTACTGCAGAGAAATGTCCAAGCAGTAAGTTACTGCACATGCTACTGAAACCCTGACCATCATACATAGATAATATAAAGGAGAGATTACATAGTCTTTCTTTAACTCTTCTGGGATGGCTTATGGACAGTATCTGTGAGAATTTGGGCTTAAAAGGCCAAAAATGAATCAGGACATGGTGGAAACATCACAACACAATAGTTGTGAGGGGGTATATATTTATCCCAATTATGTGAGGCACCCTCCACCTCTATACTCCCATAGCCATACCTCTGACTCTATATAACATCACTGTTTGTACATTATCAGGATAAAATGCCAAACTAAAGCTTTGCTACATTTCTATCACTCCTTATAAATACTCATGGTTGCTGTTCAGTGCCCTAGAGCGGTAAAGGCCACCATTAGGTTTGTCAATGTTACCTAGCGTTCCCAGAAACACGCAGTGAATAACAAAGAAGATGACTAAAGGAATTATATTTAATGTTTTATTTTTCTCCTTATATTAGGCGTTCAGCACTCTGTAATATTAAACACTGACAATATTCTGTGCGAAATCCATTTTCAAGGCTAATGATTTAAATTTTAAAAAATATTGAAATCAGCGGAGCATAAAGGTCTTTGCTCAGCGCATATTTTGTTGTATTTAGTAACATATTGCTCTGCAAACCTAAATGAAACCCAACAAGCTTTTTAGGAGCCATATATTTCCAATAGTTAAAAAAAGAAGCTTGTTAGAATTTGTGACAGGAGAATACGGTGAGTGCCTGAGGCATGGCCTTTTAAACTGAGCCCGGGGACCTCTCTGTCACCTGAGCAGAAAGCAGTATTGTTTGTTATAATAGTCGACAATAAATATAAAAGGATTTTCCTGTCCCCACAAAGATGAATGGATAGGAGCTAATGATTTGCCTGCAGCGGGATTTGCCCTGTATGGAGTAACAGAACAAGGTGAAATCAGCCAGATGAATAAAAAATAATAAAAAATTGTAATATGCGTGGTCATGTATTTTGGACAATTTTGGAAATAACCCTTTAATAATGGAGGTTTTTCATGGGGCATTAAAAGGGTTCTCTGTTTCCATCAGCATCAATCAGCTGAGTTCATGCTATGGTATGCTATGGACAGCTTTGATTTCTGGTGAAAACTGACTTTCAAGAGTTTTTTTTCAAAGTGGCAGAGAGTAGAGGCCTGTGTAAAATGAAGGAAAAAGATACACACACTTGTGTCCTCTGGGAAAGCTCGGTTTGGCCCACAGGGGTACAGGTGAATCCCCTGGGGGGCCCTTGAGCAAGGTGGGCCACTATTCTCCCACCCCCTGCACATAACACAGTAGACTTACTGCATTACATACATATATTCAATGTACAGCACCTCCACCAGCCTATGTTCATATATAAAACCTGATAGATCTTTAAAAAAACTCCCCAGTTTATTATTATAGACACGATCAGAGCTGAGATGACTTCTAGGTATAGAGGAAAGCTACCAGTCTCCTCTTCTCCCCAGGACCTACCTTCTCAAAGTTGCTGTAGGGACCCCCATATTCAATTATCTGGTAGCATCTTGCTAGTGTGTGAGCAGGTAATATTTTACTGTATCCGTACGGTGGGCCACCAAAATACATTTTACTGGTGGGCCCTAGGCATCCCAGTCCGACACTGCCTCTCAGCCCCCCTGTCATTGTGGGCCACTTCTCTGGTCATTGCTGATCCCCACTGGGCCTCAACAGTCATGGGTATGTCCACAAAGCATGGATATATGGTGGATTTGCCACCACAGATTTGCATTTAACAAATCTTTACCAGTATTTACAGCATAAATTGATCTGTGCTGCAGATTTTAAATCCGCAGCCTGACAATGTAACCTGTGGATTTCCACCATTGATTTCAGCAGCTCTACCAATAACAGAAGTCCTGAGGAAAATCCACCTTGTGTGGCCACATGTTAAGTGTTCAATTTTTTCCTATGGTGCCACAAGAGGGGACATCAAGCATTACACATTGCCCGTTCATATGAATGGGATGTTTGAGTAAGGCAGGACAGGACAAGTCCTCTAGAACAGGAGACCTTCTTTGTAACCACACTCCACTCTGGCCAAAAGAAGAGGATCCCGGACAGGACCCCTTCTGGTAACCCAGAACCCCTTAAAAGGCTATTTGACAATGGGTTTTCAAAAATAGACAACCCTTTAAAGAGGCTCTGTCACCCAAATCAACCCAACCCTAGTAGGCATATAGCCTGCTAGGGTTGATGACACTGAAAAAAACTATACCTTTCTTCTTTCTGTAGTTGTTCCGGTGGTGGAGAAAATAACAAATATGCAAATGAAGCTATATGCAGATAAAGTATTCAAAAGCTTGGAGATGGACTTATGCCATCCGAACACTGCTTCAGCGCTTTATAAATTATAATTACTCCCCTCTCCTGTTGATCACACCCCCATGCCTTTATATTGACAGCGCTAGACCCCCTGGTCTAGCAGTGAGATCCCACACCTGCGCACTCGCGCCGACATGTCACTGAACCCGGAAGTGGCTGCACATGTGCATTAGACAACTTCACAAGCCAATAATGCCGCTAAATCTGCCTGATTTACATTTTTGTCAGGAGACACAAATACCAGCATCATTGCAACATTTGAGTTATACTTTATATGGTATATTCAATGGCCCAGAAGTATGTATATACATGTATAACATCCACTGACATTAATATGGCATATCCTGTATTGTGTAAATAATGGACAAATAATGGCAGTAATAGTTGATCAGTGCATAATCTCTTCCAGAAACAGGGTAGATATACTGTATCATTGCTCCTGTATTGGGGTCATGTATGGCTTTCTTTGTTCTTCGTACTCAATCACTTGCATGCTCTTGTCGTCTGCACTTTAAGAACATCTCCAGAATCCACCCTTTTCTCATGGTGGAAATGGCCAAAACTCTTGTTGCTGATTTGATTCATTCTCCTCTTGACTACTGTAACTCATTACAGCCTACAATGGCCTCAGGATACAATATTTTCAACATACAATGGTCTTTTTTGACCCATCATAAGTTGAAAATATACTCAACATACAATGTCTCAGATCCTGAGCTAATATTCATCAATAGGTGTATGCAGGAAGACAGGATGCCACACTAGTAGTGTGTGGCTTTACCCGGCTCGGGTGTGTCCTTGACACGCCCGCTGGATAATCGTATATATATATCAGTATAACTCCACCTAGTGGGTGGGGATCCTCCTCTGTGAGCGGTGAATCTTAGGCAGGATTACCGGCGAGCCCACCTAGGCTCCTCCCTCTGTCCTGCTGACTCCGTCATGTCCAGAGGAGATATCCCAGTGATGTAAGCCTAACTCACTGTCCCACTGCAGTAGGTTGTTGGTGGCTGTTGGCTTCCAGTATGAGTTTGTAGTTATTCTCCCATCTGCTACCTTGGTGATGGAATGGTCAAGGATGTGAATGCTGTACTAATGGATCTCCGAGATGAAGAACAGCCTACGATTGTTCACGTTCAAGATGCCACAAACTGATTGAATTGGTCCTTGTCACTCTGCCATAGATTCAGCACATTGTAAATGTAGCTCAGCCAAAACCCAATCTGGTCGATCAGTAGTTTAGTCTCATCGCCAAAGACCTGACCCACTGGGCAGGGTTATACTTAGACACACATGATTATTCAGTGGGCACATCACGGCCACACCAGTGCCTTTCAAGACAGGGCGATTTGCCCATTAAGGTGAGCAAGGTGGGCTAAAGCTGCAAAGTGACTAAAACAAAGAGCAAAACATAGTCCTCTGTCATGAAGGAGCCTATCAGGATTTCCTGCTGCCTGCGGAAGAAGCTGAGTGAACCCCATGACTTGTTCCCTTTAATGTACACACTACATCATTTAATGTATACAATTTCATTATACAACAATTAAGATTTACGTACATAAAACTGACAACCTCTCCAATATTTATTTTTCCCATTTGCTTCAATTTTATTCTAACAGATCTGTTTGCCAAGCATCAGACTATGCAGATGTATCTGAGTCTATGAATTGACACATTTTACTCAATTCCTGCTGTAGAATTACAGGTGATATGGTGAGTGGTTTGCTACAATGGCAGTGGTAATAGATCTGTTCAGTGGTATGCTGCAACAGAAACATGCACAATATTATATTGATTTAGGGATGAGTAACATTTCCATGGTATTACATAAGCTTCTGCTTGCTGATAAAACCGCATTTATCTGCTGCCTATGGAGATTGGTAAGAGGTATACTCTGCAGTCGCGTAGCCAAACATCTGTTACTCTGAACAGCAGTCCCAGTAGAGCCTTATAAATGTCTCACTTGGTGACTTAAACAAGAAATAAGGAATTTTTAACATAACACCGTGCTTTAAAAATGGGCAAAAATCACTCTGTTCTTGAGAAAAATGTTCACAAGTTCTCAAAGGAAAATTGAAATGAAGGGTAATGCATGACAAATGTTAAAAGATAACATTTATGGGGGTTAAAAGAGGGTTGGATCAGGTAACATGAAAATTTTTGGACAAAACATTTTTGTTTAAAAACTGAAACCTATGATGTAATACTATAGAACTATATGATAGTAAAACAATGCCATATAGTGTGGTAGTGATACCACTATAGTTAGTACATAACTGTGCTATATATTGCTCAGATACTGTAGTAGTGATCATGTTTTGGATTTTCCTGGAGAGTGTTGAAAAAAGTCCCATGCACTGGGCCCACGTACTGTATTTTCCTAAAATTAAGGATCATCTACCCACTGGAAATGCCTAAACTGCTTATTAGGGATTTAAAGGTGTTTCCTGAGACAAGGAACCCCTTTTCATACGGTGAAAAGTCAATAATAAAAAAAAAAGACTCACCTGTGACCTTTACTCCTGTTAAAGCGATGTACACACAAGTCAACACTGCCGGCCAATCAATAGCCTCAGCAATGGTATCCATCAAGTGCCTGCCCACATGTCACTGTTGAGACCATTGATTGTCCACCAGTGGTGGTGCATGGAGCTAGGATGCCAAAATTTCAGTCTAATGGAGACTGAAAGTGGAGCACAATGGAAAACCCCTTTAAGTCATTATAAACTTTATGTTTTGTTTTGAGCCCATATTGAAGGTATATGTCAAGAGGATGGAAGGCTGCACTATATAGGCGTACAGAGGATTACGGAATATTGAGCTTTAGCTTCCATTTGATTCCATTTATATTGATTTTTACTGTGTCCCTCTGCATAGGAAAGTGTAGTAGATAAGTCAGTATTAGATTTAGCTTTTATAGGCAATGAAAACAAAGGTGCTGTTATCGGCCCAGCATATGCCAAAAATATATTTTTTCAGTGTACATTGGGTGCAGGATGACTTATGTCAGAGGTAGCCTATACATTGTGGAATACTCCCAATATATACCTCTGACATACAGAGAAATATGCCTGGCTAAGATTATCTGTAATACGCATAGCCAGACCTGAATGGGTTACTGTAACAGTGGAAGCCGGCTATGCTACACTGTAATCATAGCTCTAATTCCCTTCTATGGGAGTTACAGAAATAGTCCTCATCAGCTGTTTCTGTAACTATGTAATGATTGGTCCTAGTAGGTGTCTGAAACAAGATTTCAGAAAATGAAAGAACTTTGTGAACTGCATTGGGGTCAGAGACTGTTGTAAAATGTGACAATCTGTTACATTGTGACAATCTGTGTACTAGAATATGTTTGTTCTATAAAAACTATAAAAACGTCCAGTCCTTGCTTCCTCAGCGTCTGCCATCAGGGGATAGTCGAGACGCTTCTATACAGTATACGTTAGAATGTTACTGGAGGTGGACAATTTTGGTCTCGGCATGATGAAGTGGTCATGCCTCAAAGTGCCAGCATTTGTGATCATGCCCTTGGACTGTCTGAGACCCATAGTAGGATACTGTGGTGATGTCATCACAACCTCTTGCACAGGGACATGGCAACTCAGAGAATAATATATGTATATATATATATATATATATATATATATATATATATATATATATATATATAGCATTGGAGGGAAGTATTATAAATACTGGGGGCACTACAGATGGTCTTTTTAAATATGGGACTACTAGAGGGCGCATTATTACTACAGGAGATACTACAGGGGCCACAGTAAATACTGGGGCCTCTATAAGGGACTTTATAACTACTATTGTGGGCTTTAGAAGGGTGCCTTATAGATCTGCCTTGTTGATACTGTGAGCTCTATAGGGCTACTTTATAGACAGGCATTGTTACTACTGGGGGCACTGTAGATGGCTTATATCTACTGGGAGTTCTGTGGTGGCATTATTACTATTGATGGTACTTTGGGGGCATTATTATAATTGGGCACAATATAGAAGGGTTGCTACTAATGGGGGCACTCTTGGAGAACATTATCTCTATTGGAAGTACTGTAGGGATCTCTTTTAATATTGGGGCAGTGTAGGAGCACTATAATTATGGGGGAACTATCTGTATGGCACTGGTTTTTCTGTTATTTTAACAGAATTGAGATGGTGGGCATTGGGGAGCATAGCAGCATTGAGGACATTATGATAACAATGTTGGGGCACCATGAGGGAGAGAATGTTGTAAAACTGTATACCAAACTCTGCAGAGATAAGACAAGGCTGAAAGAAGTTGTCAAGCAGTCTGGTCCAAAGATGAGGAAAGAGAACATGTACATCAAAGGAGACTGTATGTAAGAGTATGTAAGCATGTGGTGCTATATTATATTAACAATAATATTAATAATAATGTTGTATTGTTTTGTATTTGAAGAAATGAACACGGCCTGTGAATTTTTTTTTTTTCCATGTGCTGCCCATCGCCCTAAGCCATATAGCGTTCCTTCTGGAGATGAGCAAAATGATTCTACAGAATCGATTTGTCCAATAAGCAGGGCTTCTTCATCTGATTGGATGAATCAATTCTAGCAGCTCACCTCACTTCTAAAGTCCATTTGGTTCCAGTCCATTTATGACTGAATTCCACCAATGTTGACTTGCTCCATCTGATGATTATTCCTTCCCACTGTCTGTGTACCTTGATCTATGAAGTCAATGGGGGGTATTTATCAAACTGGTGTAAAGTAGAATTGACTTAGTTGCCCATAGCAACCAATCAGATTTCACCTTTTATTTTTCACAGCTCCTTTGGAAAATGAAAGGTGGAATCTGGTTGACTGCTATGAGCAACTAAGCCAGTTCTACTTTACGCCAGTCTGATAAATCTCCCCCAGTGTGTCTCCTGTTTGTAATGGAGCCTATTCCAGTGATTGTGACCTGAGAATTAATTGTTGGAAAGTCCACACCTCTACGTGAGGGTAAAGGCTGAAAAATGCACAGTCTCTTAAATTCCACTCCCTGGCTTAGCCTTCAAGGGGTTATGTCAAGTATTTAAATTATTCCTTATCCACAGGGGATAACTACATTCGCTTGTGGCCTAAAGGGGTTAACATCTCCATCCGGCCATTGTTACAATTATCCAATTAAAAAAAAATACAATAAAAAAAAATAGCTGGAGATTTTATGGAACTGGAGAGACAAGAGAGAAGATCTGTATCTAATGGTCTGACATCTTTACCAACTGGCCTTGAAAGCATCCCTGGAGAAAGAACAGAGTCTTCTATACAGAGAATACCTAACATAGATGAGTCCTCCAGGGACATGACTGTGAGAGGCAGATAAGTCTATAATAATTTCAATGAGAAAGAAATAAGTGAAATATTCATTTTAATATTTTATGCTCTGCCTTATCATCTCAAGATGTTAGTGATTCTACCGTCTTCTTATTTCCTTAGGATTCTTATAGAACCAGACACATGGCACACATGCAGAAACAGTGAACCAAGGTAAAAAGCAGAATAAAATAATAATGATAATAATAATTACAGTATATGTTTGTGGTATGAAATATAAATGTATGGAATTATACACACTGACTTTATTAAACATATCTTCTGGTAATTAATACCACATCAGCTTTGTGAGATTAATGTCATGGGCAGTGGTGTACATACAGAAGTAAGGGCCCCATAACAAGGATCAAACCAGGTCCCCCACCCAGGCCAGAAGGGTTTCCATCTAAACTCCTTTCAATGACCCTTGGGCTATTTTTCCACTGCTTCATTTGCTGAAAGTTGTTCCTTTAGAGGGTAAAGTCCTGACCAATGTTTTCACCTCCAGTAGGAAAGGAGATGATCCCAATTAAGACTGGGCCCCCTCTTTCCCTGGGCCCCATAGCAGTTGCATGTTCTGCTGCTATGGTAGTTGCACCCTTGGTCATGGGTATAAGTGCCAAGGCAGCAGGCATGGCATCTCCTGTGGGTCCCAGCAACTAAGGGATCTCATTTCTAGACATTTAGTGGTAAAATATATATTAGACACCATGGAAAATTTAATATGACCCCATTCTAAGTTTTATCACAAAGCCTCATGATTACTTCTGCCATTTATCCTTTCTGCATGACATTACTTTTTAGAATTTTTTGTGCTGTGACATCACTGAGTACTTGCATTATACTTGCATGTGAGATCACTGTAATTCCAGTGTACCATCACTGAGTAGATTATCCCTATATTGTGATATCACTATGTGCATTTTGGCAATGCTTTGACATCAATGTGTGCATTATACTATATCACTATACTCTCCTTTGCAACGTACATTTTTGCAATATTATTACATCACTGTGAACGTTCTCCCTGTAATATCACTTCACTATGTGCATTATTCCTCTACATTGGCTTTAATGTGTAGCTGGGGCATTAGAGAGACCAATAATAAGCTTTTCTGAACATGCTTCTGAGATCCTAGTAGAAAGGGGCAGCATTCTAAGTTTTGCTCTGGAGCCCCATGATTGATGCCTCTGCTTACTGTATATTAGTAACATAACATAGTAACATAGTTTATAAGGCCGAAAAAAGAAATCTGTTCATCCAGTTCGGCCTGTTTTCCTACAAGTTGATCCAGAGGTAGGCAAAAAAACCCTGTGAGGTAGAAGCCAATTTTCCCCACTTTAGGGGAAAAAAATCCTTCCCGACTCCAATCAGGCAATCAGAATTACTCCCTGGATCAACGACCCCTCTCTAGTAACTATAACCTGTAATATTATTACCCTCCAGAAATACATCCAGGCACCTCTTGAACTCTTTTAGTGAACTTACCATCACCACCTCCTCAGGCAGAGAGTTCCATAGTCTCACTGCTCTTACCGTAAAGAATCCTCTTCTATGTTTGTGTACAAACCTTCTTTCCTCCAGACGCAGAGGATGTCCCCTCGTCACAGTCACAGTCCTGGGGATAAATAGATCATGCGAGAGATCTCTGTACTGACCTCTGATATATTTATACATAGTTATTAGATCTCCCCTCAGTCGTCTTTTTTCTAAAGTGAATAACCCTAATTTTGATAATCTTTCTGGGTACTGTAGTCCACCCATTCCAGTTATTACTTTAGTTGCCCTCCTCTGAACCCTCTCCAGCTCTGCTATGTCTGCCTTGTTCACAGGAGCCCAGAACTGTACACAGGAGTCCTGCGTACTCCATGTGTGGTCTGACTAGTGATTTGTAAAGTGGCAGGACTATGTTCTCATCATGGGCATCTATGCCTCTTTTGATGCAACCCATTATCTTATTGACCTTGGCAGCAGCTGTCTGACACTGGCTTCTACAGCTTAGTTTGCTGTTCACTAACATTCCTAGGTCCTTTTCCATGTCAGAGTTACCTAATATTTTACCATTTAGTATGTACTGGTGACTTGCATTATTCCTTCCCATATGCATAACCTTACATTTGTCAGTGTTAAACCTCATCTGCCACTTCTCTGCCCAAGCCTCCAGTCTATCCAGATCCAGCTGTAGCAGTGTACTGTCCTCTTCTGTGTTAATTACTTTACACAGTTTAGTGCCATCTGCAAAAATTGATATTTTACTGTGCAAGCTTTCTACAAGATCATTAATAAATATATTGAAGAGAATTGGGCCCAATACTGACCCCTGTGGTACCCCACTAGTGACAGTGACCCAATCTGAGTATGTGCCATTAATAACCACCCTCTGTTTTCTATCACTGAGCCAAGTGATACTGTAAGTGAATCAGTAGTCATTTGAAAGTTAATCTGCCACCTAGAAATTCACTGTTAAACCGTTTACCCTGCCTTATAAGGTCAGCTCAGGCTACTTTCAAACTCACAGTAAGCTATTCCAGCAGGCTGTTCCATTAGGGGAACAGCCTGACGGATCCATACTACCGTACTGCCTGAAGTCTGTCCGGCCACATTCACTATGGAAAAGCTTACCGCGAGAAAGTAGCCTTAGCTAAAGGTATCATTACATTCAGCTGAGCTAGTCCTACAAGACCTGGTGCCTGGTTTATCAGCGAATTTCCTGATTTATGGATTGCAGGTAGGTTGTAACCATGGAAATGAATGGTGCATAATGTAATGGAAAAATAAATCCACCCAGCAAAGGAAGCAATATGGACAATCACAATACATTAGTAAGTGGCTTATATTAACTTCATTTACATAATAAGTGCTATTTGCTGAAATGAGACAACCCCTTTAATAAACAATTGGTGAGGGTCTAACACCCTGCACCCCCACTGCCTATGGTGCTGGAACTAGCACTGAATGGAACAAGAAGCACAGTGGCAGTGGCCGCCTCAGGTTACTGAAGCTCATCTCCCATTAAAATGAATGGGAACTAATCTGCAGTAATGTCACGGGGAGCCGGCGGCGTGCTTCCTCCGTGCAGCGCCGCCGGACTCCCACTGTTGTTCAGGAGCGAGCACGAGATGTGCAACCTCGTCTCCATGACAACAGGTGTGGGGAGGACCCAGTGCGTTCAGTCTCTGCGCGGCCAGCGTCCTCCCCATCTCCTTGACGACAGGCAGGAGGAGCTTCAGCTATGAATATGTGTGCTATAGCTCACGTGATGCTGGCCACGTCACGTGATCTACCTCTGAGTACTGGCAAGGAAGCCAGCACTTCCTGTTTCACTTTTGGAGTTAGATCATGTGACGCCGCCTCGTCACATGACCTACTTGGAGCCCTATTTAAACAGGCAGCCTGCCAGCCACAGGTTTCCTGAGATTGGTCTATACCTCCAGTGCTAGTGCTTGCTAATCCTAATTGTGACTACTGTGTTTTGGACTTCGGCTGTGTATTTTTGACCTTGCTTTTGCTCTCTCCCCTGGTTTTGACGTGACTTCTTGGTATGGCTTGCTGACCCTCCAGTATTGTGTTTGTGTTCTGTCTTTGTTTGTTGTATTTTCCTGTTGTTCCCCTTCCCTTTACGCCCCAGCACTTATTCAGGCTAGGGATTGTCGCCCAGGTATGCGCCGTTACATAGGACGGACCCAATTAGTAGGCAGGGACAGAGGATGGGGCTCAAGTTAGGGCTCACTACTCCCCATATCATGACAAGTAACCAGGCACGGCCACTACACTTTGAACATAGCATGTGCTTCATGCTATGTTTAAAGTGCTAGTTCCAGTGCTGGAGGCTGCAGGGACAAGCTGATCTGTGGGGTGCAGGGTGTTGGATCCTCACCAATCAGATATTAATGACCTATCCTAAAGATAACTCATCAATATCAGGAGCTTGAAAACCCTCTTTAAGAAGATCATCCTTCGGGGGTGAAACAGGATAGATGTGACAATATATTGTGAACTTCTAAATGACAAGAAGCTTCATCTCATTACTTAAAGGGGTTATCCGAGCCTGGAAATGTCCCCCCCCCATATGCCCGGGCCCCTCACACTGATTCTACTTACCTGGATCCCGGTACCACTTCTGGTCCCCATATGGCCTCCGCTGCTTCTCCTCATCCGCAGATGAAAATATCTGGTATCGGATTGTAATACTCAGTTCAAACCCTGCTTCTAGCTTCAGACTCACTTCATATGGACGTGTCCCTCCCAGTAAAACATGTTGCATTTGTGTCCAGGAGTCCCTTTCTACAGCCTGTGTGAGCTTCCCTCCTTGGATTCATACCCCCTCTCCACACACTGGTGGACAATGTTCTCCCCCTCCCTGCTGCTATATCTAACACTGAGAGAGGGGAGGGGGAAAGTAGGGAGAGCCAGCAGAAAAAGAAGTGCCCTTATGGATTCATGATTCAGCAGCATCACTGCAAAAGTAAAAGGGTAAATGCTTAATTTTGCATTTAACAAATAAACAATAAATAAAATTAGTTTTAGATTTAATGTAATTTTGGGATACAGCAACATTATTTCACAGGTATCTTTTTAAATTTGTATTAAGTATGTTATTCCAGATATTGGAACAGTAATAGATATATAGATATTAGATAGATAGATAGATAGATTCATGAAGGGTGTACTCATTTATGCTGTGTACTATACATGTGACTGTTTCATTAATTCCTTATTACACATCCATATCTGAATTCATTTTCTCCACTCGTATCTTTATTTCCCATTAGAGTGCTAGCTCATTAGTCCAAAATCTGCAATGCTTCTTGTTATTCCGTACGGTGGGTAAGTATTGAATTTGTATTCATTACATGAATTACCACTGTGACAATATTAAGAAAATATTTAAGAAACAAAGTAAAGCTGATAAAAAAAATACTCCTTGTATGTAATGATATGTTGTACTATCCCGGTGGGAAAGAGAGAGATTTTTCTCATCAAATATGAAAGCAGTCAGCTATATAATGTACTACCTCACTACTGTATTTGATTTGTTACCCAATTTTAACCATACGCTGAGGAGAGTGTAAATTTTCCCTGTGCATACATTAGCTTCTAAATAAGGTAATTTGTGAAATATGAGGCATTTTTCTTCCATGCATCTACCCTATCAAACCCGTACCTATTGATTTTTCCACAAAACATTTTCAGAGATACAGTATTGTGCTTACAGGGCATCTGTCAGCAGTTTTGTACCTATGACACTGGTTACATGTGCACTTGGCAGCTGAAGACATTTATGTTGGTCCCATGTTCATATGTGCCCGCATTGCTGAGAAAAATGATGTTTTATTATATGAAAATGAGCCTATTGGAGTAACAGAGGTGTTACCATTAAGTCTAGAGACTTCGCTCTCTCTGTAACTCCGTCTCCACTTTGATTGACAGGACCAGGCAGTGAAAACATTATAACACCTGGCCTTGTCAATCAACATGCAGAGGGTGTGACATTTGCAGAGAGAGCAGAACCTCTAGGTGTAATGGTGACACCCCCGTTGCTCCTAGAGGCTCATTTACATATAATAAAACATGATTTTTCTCAGCAATGCGGACACATATGAACATGGGACCAACACAGATGCCTTCAGCTGCAAAACGCACATGTAACAGGTCAACCAGTCTCGTAGGTACAAATCTGCTGACAGATGCCCTTTAAAATTAAGCTAATAACCTTTACGACACAAATAGGCAAATTTCTGATAGTAAATGACCCCATTGTACTTCTCCCATGTCTGATTCAGCTTCTTTTGCAAATTTTGTCAAAAATGCCTGACAATGTAGTTTGGCATGCTTTGCTATTTTGTCTTGTAAAATAATAGACACCATGATGAAAATTTGACAGACCCCGTTACAGGCAATGGGGCACATTTATTTAGACTTATGTTTTAGATGCCGGTCTTAATAAAGCCCTAAACTGGCGGTGAATCCACCAAGGTAAGAAAGCGGTGCCAGCCTCTCCATAACTTTGGGACATAAAGCGCCAGTTCTAAATGTAAGACAGCTTCCGAGTAGTCTTACATTTAGACCTTTTTGTACAGTCATGGCCAAAAGTTTTGAGAATGATAGAAATATTAATTTTTACAAAGTCTACTGCTTCAGTTTTTATAATGGCAATTTGCATATACTCCAGAATGTTATAAAGAGCGATCAGCTTAACAGCAATTACTTGCAAAGTCAATATTTGCCTAGAAAATGAACTTTATCCCCCAAAACACATTTCAACATCATTGCAGCCCTGCCTTAAAAGGACCAGCTAACATCGTTTCAGTGATTGCTCCATTAACACAGTTGTGGGTGTTGATGAGGACAGGGCTGGAGATCAATCTGTCATGATTAAGTAAGAATGACACCACTGGACACTTTAAAAGGAGGCTGGTGCTTGGCATCATTGTTTCTCTTCTGTTAACCATGGTTATCTCTAAAGAAACACGTGCAATCATCATTGCACTGCACAAAAATGGCCTAACAGGGAAGAGTATCGCAGCTAGAAAGATTGCACCTCAGTCAACAATCTATCGCATCATCAAGAACTTCAAGGAGAGAGGTTCCATTGTTGTCAAAAAGGCTCCAGGGCGCCCAAGAAAGACCAGCAAGCGCCAGGACCGTCTCTTAAAAGTGTTTCAGCTGCGGGATCGGGTTACCAGCAGTGCAGAGCTTGCTCAGGAATGGCAGCAGGCAGGTGTGAGTGCATCTGCACGCACTGTGAGGCAGAGACTCTTGGAGCAAGGCCTGGTCTCAAGGAGGTCAGCAAAGAAGCCACTTCTCTCCAGAAAAAACATCAGGGACAAACTGATATTCTGCAAAAGGTACAGGGAGTGGACTGCTGAGGACTGGGGTAAAGTCATTTTCTCTGATGAATCCCCTTTTCGATTGTTTGGGACATCTGGAAAACAGCTTATTCGGAGAAGACGAGGTGAGCGCTACCACCAGTCTTGTCTCATGCCAACTGTAAAGCATCCTGAAACCATTCATGTGTGGGGTTGCTTCTCAGCCAAGGGAATCGGCTCTCTCACAGTCGTGCCTAAAAACACAGCCATGAATAAAGAATGGTACCAGAATGTCCTCCGAGAGCAACTTTTCCCAACCGTCCAAGAGCAGTTTGGCGATCAACAATGCCTTTACCAGCATGATGGAGCACCTTGCCATAAAGCAAACGTGATAACTAAATGGCTCAGGGAACAAAACATAGAGATTTTGGGTCCATGGCCTGGAAACTCCCCAGATCTTAATCCCATTGAGAACTTGTGGTCAATCATCAAGAGACGGGTGGACAAACAAAAACCTACAAATTCTGACAAAATGCAAGCATTGATTGTGCAAGAATGAACTGCTATCAGTCAGAATTTGGTCCAGAAGTTGATTGAGAGCATGCCAGGGAGAATTGCAGAGGTCCTGAAGAAGAAGGGACAACACTGCAAATATTGACTTGCTGCATTAACTCATTCTAACTGTCAATATAAGCTTTTGTTACTCATAATATGATTGCAATTATATTTCTGTATGTGATAAAAACATCTGACAAACACACATAAAAACCAGAGGGCAGCAGATCATGTGAAAATAAAATATTTGTGTCATTCTCAAAACTTTTGGCCATGACTGTACACCTAAAACAGGTATAGAACACAACTAGAGATGAGCGAACATGCTCGTCCGAGCTTGGTGCTCGTTCGAGTATTAGGGTACTCGTAAGTGTTCGCTGCTCGGACGAGTATCTCGCCATGCTCGAGGAAATGGCATCTCCCGCATTTTGAATTTTTGGCGCCTATGACTCAGCCAATCACTAGCCAGGAGACTCTGCGGTACCCCCCAGCATCACGTGGGGCCTTACATGTTGATAGCAGGGGTTGGCTGGCCAGATCAGGTGACCGTGGAATATACAAGTGATGTCCGGCGGTGCTCAGCTCAGAGGCTGTCTGGATGTCGTTAGGGACAGATCTGTTGCATTTAAAGGAGAGTGTTAGGGCCTGGATTTAGTTCTCGGTTAGGCAGGAGTGATCTCAAAAGAACCCAACAGCCCTTCTAAGGGCTACAAGACACCTTTTTTTGTCTCCTGGCTGGGCTGGCTGGCACTAGTAGTGCAGCTATCGCCATATATAACAAACTTTGTTTTTTTGTTGTTTTATCTCAGTGATACAAATCCATTTCATACAGCAGTGTGGAACCATTCTGTGTGTCACAGTTCAGCTGTCCAGTCACCACAAACCACAATCCGTATTTTCTGTCCAGGTGACCCATACTGTACATCACGCAATTAAAAAAGGTCTTTTGCTCTCACTGATACAGCTACATTAGAAAAATCTGAGTGCGACATTTTTCTGGGTTGCAGTGAAAATAGCCACAGTCAGCAGGGGCTGAGTTTACTCTCTGATATATTCTGCACGTCACGTTAAAAAAACACAAAACCAAAAAAAAAAAAAAGAAATTAGTTTTTTTGTTGTTTTATCTCAGTGATACAAATCCATTTCATACAGCTGTGTGGAACCATTCTGTGTGTCACAGTTCAACTACCGTGTTTCCCCGAAAGTAAGACAGTGTCTTACTTTCTTTTTATCCCCAAAAGCCCCACTATGTCTTACTTTCGGGGTATGTCTTATATTGGAAAAAACGGTCTACGGACCCCTCCCCCCCACACCCAGGGGCCGGGGACACAGGCTACTTACCTCTCCTGCAGACCTGTCCAGGGTCCATGGGCCCCGCGCGCTCCTCTCACCGTCTTACAGCCACCCGGGTGCCGGCTCCTCCTCCTTCCGGCTTCTTCTGCCTCAGCTGACATGTAGCGCTGTGGGGCGCCAATAACAACCAATAACAAAGGCTCCTGCTGTAAGGAGCTTTGTTATTGGTTATTGCAGGCACCGGCAGCATCGCTGCGCTGCCTGTGCCGTTCACAGCGCGGCCTGCAGTGATGACAAAAAGGAAAAAGTCTAAGGCGTAGCGGTACGCCTTAGACTTTTTCCAGGGAGTAAAATAAAAAAAAATGCGTCTATGACGCATTTTTATGCGTTATTGCGACCTCTGGAGAGGGGGACGGTGCGGACGTGGGCAGGAGGCGGCAATACCCCCGTGTTTCCCCGAAAGTAAGACATATGTCTTACTTTCGGGGTACGGCTTATATTAGCCGACCCCCCTGAAACCCCCGATACGTCTTACAATCGGGGGTGTCTTACTATCGGGGAAACACGGTATTATATATATATTGGTATATATGGTATTTAAATACACTTATATATAGAAAATGTTGACCCCAGGGCTAAGGGTCGAGGACAAGGGCGTGGGCGTGGGCTTGGGCATTCAATTACTGCAGGGGGCAGAGGCCGTTGTCCTGGGCAGGGTGAGACAGTACCTGCTGATGAGGGAGCAAGGGAACGCCACAGAGCTACATTCCTTAGCTTCATGTCTCAACTTACAGGGACACGTGGTAGAGGACTGTTGAAACCACAACAGTGCAAATAGGTGATGTCGTGGATTGCGGACAATGCTTCAAGTAATTTGTCCACCAGTCAGTCTTCCACGCAGTCCACCCACGTTACCCAAGGGAGCACTCCTCTGGCTCCTCCACCTCAACCTCCTTCCCCCCAGTCTGCCCCCTCCCAGGAAAATTTTGAATGCGATCCGGCATACTCTGAGGAACTGTTTTCTGGACCCTTCCCAGAGTCACAAACCCCTTCTCAGGTTGCTGCTGACCTCTTTCCCGATGCCCAAGTTTTCCAACTGTCGCAGTCTGAGGGTGATGACATTGTTGACTTAGTGGAAGAAGTGTGTAAAGAGGTGTCGGACGATGAGGAGACACGGTTGTCAGACAGTGGTAAAGTTGTTGTCAGGGCAGGAAGTCCGAGCAGAGCAGACTGAGGAATCGGAGGATGACGAGGTGACTGACCCAAGCTGGGTTGATAAGCCGAGTGAAGACAGTGCTTTTGAGGCAGAGGCGAGTGCTGCACCAGAACAGGTTGGAAGAGGCAGTGGTGTGTCCAGAGGGAGAAGCAGGGCCAGAGCTGGTGCATCAGCAGCAACTGTTTCACGTAGTGAAGCTCCCGTGGCGAGGCCTAGATGTTCGCAAGTCTGGAGGTTCTTTAAAGAAATTGAGGATGACCGACGGACTGTGGTGTGCAACCTGTGCCACACCAGGATCAGCAGGGGTGCCACCACTACTAGTCTAACCACCACCAGCATGCGCAGGCATATGAGTGATAAACACCCCACTCAATGGAATCAAGGCCGTTCACCTCCTGCGGCTCCCACCACTGCTCCTTCCCCTGTGTCACTCGCTGCCTCTGCTAGTCAACCCTCTGCCCAGGAGCCCGGCACGAGAGCCTCCCGACAGAAAACCACACCTTCGCCTACACGATCCTCCACAGCGTCCACCAATGTGTCCCTGCGCAGCGTTCAGCTGTCTTTAGAGCAGAGGCTGGAGCGCAAGAAGAAATACAGTTCCACCCACCCACATGCCCAAGCTCTCAACATCCACATCTCCAAATTGCTGAGCCTGGAGATGCTGCCCTATAGGCTGGTAGAGACCGAGGCCTTTTGCAACCTCATGGCGGTGGCTGCCCCTCGGTATTCGGTCCCCACCCGCCACTATGTTTCCCGATGTGCCGTCCCAGCCATACACCAGAACGTGTCACAGAACATTATCTGTGCCCTAAACAACGCTCTTTCTGAGAAGGTCCACCTAACCACGGACACGTGGACAAGTGCTGCCGGGCAGGGACACTATATATCTCTGACGGCACATTGGTCTGACCCTGTGGCTGCTCATGTACTGCCCACACCGAGGATTGCGGGGCCTACCTCGGTCACGGTCTCTCAGACGTACTATGCCTCCTCCTCCGACCCCTCCTACTCCTCCGAATTACCACTGCGTGGGCACGGCGCCTTCAGTCAGTAGCTCTAGGCCGCAGCAGCAGTACCATGGCTGAGCTCCAGCAGGCGGTACTCAAACTGCTGAGCTTAGGTGACAAAAGGCATACCGCCCAAGAACTATTACAGGGCAACACGGCGCAGACCGATCTGTGGCTGGCACCGCTGAACCTCAAGCCAGGCATAGTTGTATGTGACAACGGGCGTAACCTGTTGGCGGCTCTGCAACTCGGCGACTCACACATGTGCCATGCCTGGCCCG